>MCFA01000040.1:0-258525 GCA_002105025.1 Clohesyomyces aquaticus
CAGTGGGCTGTATCAAGCGGAAATTGAAATGGGTGGGCGGAGTTCCCGAGTGATTCAAAACCATGGTATCTGTATCCCCTGCTTGGTGGTACGTGTACAGATAGATATACCGAAAAGGCGCCCCCATTTTATGCCTCTCTCGAAACTTGAAACAACGCGGTAGATAATCATAGCTAGCTGTAAGTAATTGCCAGTCACTGAAGGCTCACGCGTCGGTAGCGAATCTAGATTCCCGATTCTCCAACCAGTAAGGACCTGTCGACTATCTGCCTTTCTCGTTAGCATAGGTTTATACCAAATTTCAGTGTTACGTTTCCACTTGTTCTATCTAAACACGCAAAGAGAAAGAATTGCGAGGTGAAGATTCCAATGAATATTCAGAATCGTGGGTTATCAAGCTGAGAACACCATCGGCGAAGCCTTTCTCACAGGGCGTTTGAACGAATGGGAGGAGTTCAAACAACGTACGTTGTTTCAAATGGGAAGGCCCCCCCCGCCATGATTCATCCCAATCCGTTGCAAGGCGCCCATGCTGCTCTTCGAAGCAGTTCACACATACTTTTCTTTTTTTACCAAAATTAACCCAGTCCACGTACGCAGCGCTTAGCGTCACATTGCATGCACGGGCATTCTACCCAATTCACCTCCTCTATGGCACAACATGACTAGATGTAGGAACGGAGCATTTACATCACCTACATAATGATCCCAACGCAGATCAACAAGACTCATGTCCATGACAGACAGTGAAGAGCTTTGGACCCTGTTAATAGTAGTTCCACCGATACGTTCCAGTTCAGGGGATATACAACCGGAGGCAACACGTAATTGACCAGCTTTCTTGCTGATTCGCGTCATCAGGTGGCCTGGGATGATGGGAGTGAGAGTCACCACCTTGCCGTTTCTGCGGCCCACCATTTCTTTTCTTGAAGCATTGTCTACGCGTCAATAAACTGTGAAGTTTCAATCCGGGGTGTGTATGTCTAATGCATGAATGAACAACCCCAAGGCAGCATAGAACGATTTTAGCAACAGGACCTCGAGATGCTTCAAAAGAGTGTTGTGAGGACGTCTGAAAATTGATCAGTGTAGACGTCACGATCTCTTCGCTGACGCCGACTGTTCGGAAAGCATTCTTTTGCAAAAATTTCTTTTTCCTAAGTACCACATTCATATCTCCTCCGTCGAGACTTCATTTATCCACCCTCAAAGATGGCAACATTATTTCTTCGCACACTGACGGCGTTTTTGATGGCCAGATCAGCAATTGCGGCCTCTATCGGAGCACCCCATCCGGCCAGCATGGTCGAAAAGAGAGCTGCATGCGATGGCAACACGGCTAGCGATCGCAGCAGCTGGTGTGACTTTTCGATCGACACGAATTGGTACGATGAAGTTCCCGACACTGGAGTCACTCGCGAGTATTGGCTCGAGCTTAAAGAGATGGAAGTAGCTCCAGACGGCTTCACTCGAACAGCCATGACGGTCAATGGCACCATTCCAGGCCCTACCATCGTCGCAGACTGGGGAGACGAGCTGGTGATCCATGTCATCAATAACCTCAGCATCAACGGGACGTCTATCCACTGGCACGGGTTTCGTCAGAATTATACAAACGCCAACGATGGCGTCGTGTCGATTACCCAGTGTGCTCAGGCACCTGGAAATACTTTCACTTATCGGATGCGGGCTACCCAGTACGGCACCACGTGGTACCATTCACACTTTTCTCTCCAGGCCTGGGATGGCATCTTTGGCAGCATGGTCATCAACGGCCCAGCTACGGCCAACTACGACGTAGATGCCGGCCCGATCATTATCGCCGACTGGTTCCACGATACTGCATTCTCCTTGGCCGAACAGGCGGCGACTGCGGGACCACCAACACCCGAGAACGGTCTCATCAATGGAACAAACGTGTTCGGCGATGATGGCGATGCGAATCAGACTGGGTCACGCTTTGAACTCAACTTTGAAGCTGGCTCTTCCTATCGCCTCCGGTTGATCAACGTCGCCATAGATTCGTTTTGGAAGTTTATGATTGACAATCACACCATGACGGTCATTGCCGTCGATCTGGTCCCAGTAGTCCCTTTTGAAACCAACATCATCAGCCTTGGCATCGGTGAGTTGCAATATCTAGGTCCGTTTTGCAATACACACACACTGACGGTCTGTTTAATAGCCCAACGCTACGATGTGATTGTGAATGCCGACCAGAACGACGTCGCCAGCGACTTCTGGATGCGCTTCATTCCCCAGTCGGCCTGCTCTTCCAACGACATGGCCGACAACATACGAGGCATCGTCCATTACGGGGGCTCTACAGGGACGCCAAACACGACCCAATACGACTTCACCGACGACTGTCTCGACACAGACATGAGCCTACTAGTCCCCCATGTCTCGCTCGACGTGCCGTCGACGCACCTATACACATCGACTTCCGACGTCGGGCTCTCCTTCACCGACTCCGGCACCATCAAGTGGACGATCAACGGAAGCACGCTGCTCACGCAGTGGGGCGACCCAACCGTGCTGCAGATTCTCAACAACGACACATCGTTTGACGTGGGCCAGAACGTGGTGCGCCTCGACGAGGCCAACGAGTGGGCGTACGTCGTCATCGAGACCACGCTTGCCGTCGCCCACCCGATCCACATCCACGGCCACGACTTCTTCTTGCTGGCCCAGGGCGACGGAACCTTCGACTCGAGCAGCACGGCGCTGCAGCTGAGCAACCCGCCACGTCGGGATGTCGCTATGCTGCCCGCTTCGGGCCATCTCGTGCTCGCGTGGAAGACGGATAACCCGGGGGCATGGCTTGTTCACTGCCATATTGGATGGCACACCGTGTACGTTTCCCCCACATTCCATTCATTTTCCGTCATGAATCTAGCGCCTGTCGTCCGTTGCATGTACATACTGACAATGTCACGTTCGCAGTAATGGCCTGGCCTTCCAGTTCGCTGAGCGCATAAGCGAAATCGCCTCCGTCGTAGACGACACCAGTGTCCGGGACAATTGCGCCGCCTGGAACACGTTTGCAACCGCCAACGAAATCGTCGTCGACGATTCAGGTATTTGAATACATATGTCGCGCGATGTGTCGATAGTGCAGCGAGTAGGATATCTATTAGTTGTCAATACTAGCTTTTGTTTCTTCGTATCGGATTGTTCCTGATCACGACGACACCTTGCAGTACCGAGCCAGGCGCAGGCCCGCTCACCGCCACAACATGGTCATTTCACCTTGCAGCAGGTTGCCTGGCAATCGGCCTTGTAGAGATACTTGCGTCTAGAATTTTGCAAGTGCAGGTGTGTCGTCGCGTCGTGGTCGTGGTCGTGGCTCTCTTCTCCACAGAACCTCGGAACCAGCTAAATCCCGGTACGAAAACTTAGCCAGCCACGCCAGCCCAGACCTCATTTGAGAGGATTTACTAGAGACCCTGCAATACTACCACAGGTACAGCAGCACGTGAGCAGGTGGAGAGCCCATAGAGACTAGCTCGTGCCCCGATATCTGGTTGCGAAAGCAGTGAGCGTCCCCTGTTTCCGGCGACCGGCCTGCATGTTGCTTTCGCTTGCTTTCGCCCAGCCCCAGTGAAGCACTTCCAAGCGGAGAAGGGTGGAAGGCCCCGTGGGCGCTCGATCGATGTGCATGGTGCCATGCACGATGTCGTCATCGCGAACACCGCGCAAGCTGACCGCCGACTTCACACGCATTCACGCGTCCGTCGCATCTCTGGTTGATTTTCCACCGGTGCTGGTACTGATCAAAGAACTCGTTCTTTATACACCCACCCATGCATATGTAGCGAGCGAGCGAGCGAGCGAGTGTCTGACCAACCCTCCGCGTTGCTAGCGCCCGCGAGCCCACCACCAAACTGACAATCCTGCCCGTCGTACAAGGGCTTCTGCATTCCGCCAGGAAATCATGGTCTTGGGCATCCTCACCGCGATCGCGGCCTGTCCGGCGATAATCGGTACAACAGAAGCGGTTCGCCAGGGCCAGAAGCAGAATGCGAAAGAGAAGCATCGGGGCGTGAAGACGAATCTCTTTGTCAATTGCTCGACGGCGACGAGATTCGGGAGGGAGGTGAATGGCTGCGAAGTCGTGCTGAGCGAGGGCAAGGTATGTAACCAACTTCCTTCCCCAAGTAAACACCCACACTCCGTGCGAGCAGTCCAAGGACAATGGCAGCAATGGTAATCATCGGCAGTTATACCTCTCCATGCCCTCCGCCGAATTTCCAGACGGACGCCCAGAAGACCATCCTTTCGCAGGCTACTTCCTCCCCTACCCCGACCAAAACTGGGGTCGCGCAGGCGAAGGCATGGTATCCACCATTTCCGACGACCCTCCCCAACTAAACTGGATATACATCGACAAAGACACGCACGAGGTCAAATACGGCGACCGCCTGACCTCGGAACCGCACGCCGTCGGGCCCTGGGACGTCACCAAGGTTGACCGCCGAGTGACTTTTGAGGGCTGGGAGGGATTCATGGCGGTGCGGTATGGACCCAAAGAATGGGCGCTCTATTTCGATAGGGATGACGATGGACTGAAAGATATCATTGGCGAAGAGATGAGTACGATGGAGGTCGTGTTGGTGAGGAGGGAGAGGAAACAGGGAAAGCCGGCGCCGCCGGATAATGAGGATGGTCTGGGAAAAGGAACGCCGGAGCCGAAAGAAAAAGCAGCATCCGAGCCTGTGGAAATGGCCGCTTAACATCCTCCCAACGCCATCAACGCAACATGGAATCTCGAAATCACCGACTGTATGTACATATTGGACTGTGTCGACCGCATTGCGAATACCGGACTCGATTGCGAAAAGATCAAGGGCGAAAGAGCGGCGGTTGAAGAAGTCGCGCTCACGACCAATCAAGAGCGGGTGAACGAGTGAGCGAGTGATTTAAGGCCAGATCAGGACTCTCGAACGCGCAACGAAACGCAACAAATGCGAGGTACCTAGGGACAAGAAATGTTTCTAAATGTATAGTACAAAGAATAAAAAGAGAATGCAAGCAGCCGGATGCTTAGGGTATAAAAGCGTGCAGCAAAACACCAAGACCGCCGACCCAACCGAGCATTGCTGCCACCCCATCCCATCTTCGTGTCCTCCATCCATCCCAAAAACGCCAAGAATAAATCCAGGAAAATCCAGCCCAACCAAACACCAACCCAAAAAGCAGTAACTCCGTGTCATCACTCATAAAAAAACAAGCAAAGCGCCACCCAAACCCACCATGCCCATCCCTCACGTCTCACAATCCATCATCCTCATCTCGCGTCCCTCCCCCACAACCTCCATTCTCGCACCTATACCACCCGCCTTGACAAAGAAACTAGCCGTAAAGGCTGCGCCCGCCACCACCGCCAGAACAATCCAAATCGTCCTCATCGAGTCCGTATACGCATCTCCCAAATCCTCTCTCAGGGTGTTATCACCGCCCGGCATTTTGCGGATAGACTGAACAAGCGCGATAGCGTCTTTTGAATACTCCTGAGCTAGTCTTGAGAGCAGAGGGTGCCGTAAGAGATTTTTTTGTAGGGAGTTTTGGAATATCGATGTTGAGATTGCGATGCCGAATGTGCTGCCGAGGGACTGGAAGAAGGAATGGTTCGTTATTGCAGAAGCCAGGCGCGCGGTATCGCTACAGGCAGCAACCTGAGCCAGCGAAGAAGCGCGTAGACTGGGATACAAGATCCCCAGTCCAATGCCCGAGAATAGGGCCACCGGGACCCAGAGACTCGGTGTCGAAGTCCTGGTAATCAGTATCATGAGCGCGACACCAAAAGTCGTGAAGAACCAGCCCAACCATGTAGCAGGCTGATATCGCGATCCATTGCCTTTGTTGACGGCAAAGACAGCTGTGAGCATTGCGAAGGATGCGAGTGTAATTGTCCAAGGGAGCAAGCACACCCCTGTCCGAACGAGGCTGAGGTCTGGCTTGGCGACCGAGAAATATAATGGCTGCACGAGTTTGTAAATATAGCTTTCAGCCTCGTTTGGTGTAACACTTACAACAAAGTACAGAGCGGCGAATACGAGGATTCCCTGTGCGGTCACGCAAATGTGTGTTGCGATGCTACTCGCGTTCATGGAGGATTTGAAATCGAGGATTGGTGCAAGGGACGAAAAGCGAGACCAGAGGCAGAGGAGAAGAAATCCCATGAAACCGGCGATGATGGGGATGATGGTTCGGAAATTGTTCCAACGGTGTTCGATGCCTCCCTATTGCATACTGAATTAGCATCACGCTCCACAAATATGGTCCGTTCGTGCTCCAAATACCGGATCGGGATGGAGGATGAAGGTGGCTTGGCTTACCCTTGTCAGACCCAGCAAAACGGAAATCAAAGACCCAACCAAAAGCACGAGGCCCAACCAATCGAATCTTCGCAGTCCTACGAGCATGTCGCCTTTCGCGGCCTTGAGTTCAGAGAGCGCGGGGAGAATGAGGAATGCAAATCCGCAGAACGGAAGATTGAGCCAGAAGATCCAGCGCTTTGCGGCGTCGGTCAGCTTGGGCAACTACAAGATGGGAGGGAGACTCGGGATTTCCAACTCACCCACTGCCCGTTCTCGACCAAGACTCCGCCGATGATTGGACCCGTGATGATGCCGATTGCCCAACTGCATGACACTGGTTAGACTCTGATCATTGGTGGAGAGAACCAAGACATACGTAGCTCCAACGATGAATGTCCATCGCGTACGCTGTTCAAGACAGACTAGATCCACTAGAATCAAATTCGTCAAGACGTATATCCCACCAGCTCCAATTCCCTGAAGCGATCGACCCAGCAGCAGCCCGGTGACGTTCCCGGTCACTGCAGCAATGAATGCCCCAATCGTGAAGAAGGTGAGCGCGCTCAGAAGCATGGATTTACGACCAAAGATGTCTGCGCAGGAAGCGTATACGGGCTGGAATGCTGTGGCGGCCAGGAGAAATGAGATGCCAAGCCAAAGGGATTGAATGGCAGAGCCGTCCAGTGTTGTGGCTATTGTCTACCAGGAACTTTAGCAGTGATTGTATGTGCAGATGGTATGACTTACTGGAATAGCAATGGGAAGAGACGTGGCATCCCACGCCGCCATTAGATTCAGGATGCATATGCATAGAAACGTTAGATAGAACTTCCACTCCACGCCCCGCACTCTCTCGAACTCTTTCTGAATAATCTCCGTCGTCGGAGTCGTAGTTCTCGTCAGACTCTTTGTAGGACTCTTTGTTGGTTTATGTTGTTCTCTCGTAGCATAGTCCAACGCGTCGAAAGTGAATCGTTTCGGCACCGGTGGTTTGCGCGGCTCTTGCGCGAGGAACAGCGAGAACCGGTCTGGTACTTCTCGTACAGGAACGCTATATTGAAGATGTTTGAGATGTGCTGGCGAGAGTCCTTGTAGGAACTGCGCAGGTCCCTGGTCGGAGGGGTCTGAATTCGATCGTGCTGAACGTGAACAGCTCATGGTGACTGATGGATGAATATGAACAAGACATGACACACACTCGGACGATGCTATGATGTAGCGAAAGACATATCGATAGTGCAGTGGACGATAGTGGAATGCAGAGCAATGATAAGGGCCCGTAACCAAGGACAGAGGAGGCACGGTGCTCTTAACATGTAGTCCGTAAAAGCGACAGATCAGCGGACATTCGTAAGGAAGGCATGGTAGCGCCACCAAGTACGGCACTGGTGAGCCCGGGAGGGGAGTGAGCACGTAGTCTGTGTTTGCCTGTGCTCGTGTGTACCTTGTGGTGGAATGCCCAAGCCTTTTGGGGCTGAGAAGAGTCGAACCCTTGCAGCGATGCTGGTCCCGGTCAAGGTGGCATGTTTTCCAATCGAGGGGCCCATGTTTCCAGATCCCGGTGTGGGCTTGTGTTTCAGAATATATAGATCCGTATGATCGGCTTTGCGGCCGCCACAAGGGAACTGTCAGCGGACGAGGCCGCGAACGGCGATGTCTTCGCCCTGTGGCATAACCTCTCCTAACCAAAATGAACGCAAGGCTGCGAATATCTGGATTAGAAAGAGATGTATATTGCGAGAGAGGCGTTGAAAGGCCCCGACAGTTTACGAAGGCGTATGCCTACTGCAATCTATTCATCCGCTTCAGCTCCTCGTTTTCCTGCTCTTGTGCTCTTCTTGCACGCCCAAACGTGGCAGCAGAACTCGAGTCGGCTCGAAATCCTCGAGCTCACTGATTTCCGGTGCTACGAGGTCAGGCCCGTAGGTGCCACTGCGACGTTGTCATGGCATATTAGACGGATGTTGGAATGGCGCGATGGATGATAGAAGAGTCCGGAGGTTGTCTGGCTGACAAGCCCCACCCCTCTACTAGCGCCATTCTCGAACCGTTAATCGTGCCCCTCCACATCGTTCATTCATCCACCCTTCAAACAAGAAGCCAGCCTCATCCAACTATCCTTTCAAACCCTCCCTAGGAGGCTTTGGTTCACCGGCTTGCGGAGTCTCAGGCTGAGAACCAGCCTCGCCCTCCGTTGCACTTGACTGCCGTCTTCGTGCCTTGCTGACATTGTCCGCCCCCTTGCCCGCCCGTCGGACCCCTCGATTGAAAGACGCAAACGTGCATTAGGCACCGCACGCCGTATCGATGCAATCCCACGCTCAATTCACCCTCACCAATCGCTCCGCTTCCATGCCCTGCTCTCACATATCTCATTACGCCTTGCACAAATCGACTCCAAGTGCCGAGTCGGATCGGCAATCGGTATTCTGACGATGATACCCTGGCGATGATAGGGTTGTTGAAGAAACGGATCTTGCATTATCTCTCTGCACCTCTTCACGAATGCTGCATTGCATAATAGCTAAACCACCTATCCTCCAGTATTGTTCCCACCCAAAATACGCACCGCACAGTCGCCAGCCTTGCCTCTCATCTCCCTCCCATCTCATGCCCATCATCTCACCACTCTCCTCCGCTCAGCCTCGCCTCACTCAGCCCTCCTACTAACCCCATCCGTCAGAACCATTGGCCCACACACCCGTTTAAAACTCACCGGCGCTTATTAAAATAGGCGACTATTAACCGTTTTCATCGTATTGCTCATGCCATTCATGTCGAGTCAAAGCCGCCGCCACATCCATCGATCTAACTTATCGCGACGGCTACGGCCCGTTCCCGAAGTAGTTGTTGGATGAGAGGCTCAGCAAGCGTTGAATTCATTGTTCATGCACGTCGAAGGCGTCGGTGTTTGTATGTATTCATATCGTCTGGTTCACAAGCGCACGAGTATTTTGGAAGAGGATCTCGGAAAGGGCGAGATCGATTCGCCGCCTTGCGTACACAGCGATGTTCGCATGCGTGAGCGCTGATGCGCTGATGATGTGCGACTCACCTGCACGTGAGCAGAGTGTGAACGAACCAAGTACGTCGTCCAAGTGAACCCCAGCGACCGTTATGCTCCTCGCGCACCGTTGCAACAGCAAGCATCCTCTGCGCTGAGCAGTCTCATCCCTTCTCTCAGCGTCAATGAACAGTACAATCTGACATGTCAGGTACAGCGTACGTGCGCTCGTAGAATATATTAATCTTACTCATCTACCCCTCTGTAAGCTGAGCTGTTGGCACATGCGATTCGTCAATTGACTCTGCGAAATAGAAGTTTGCAAGACAGCTCATTTAATTGAACGTCATGTCCCCTTGGAAGGTCTGTGGAAGCGCCCGAGATCGCTAGCATGTGAATGGAATGATGATGGAAGGAAAATAGATGTGACGATAAGATCGGTGACAGCGAAGAAAATAGCGACGACGAAAAGACTGCTGATCTCCGCCAAACTAAACAGAATGATGCAATGAACCAGACCTGTACCATTATGTCGTGGAAGCCTTCGGATTACTCACGGATCCGTGTCGTCTTCCTTCAACCCCCCCCCGCCATCCATCGCAGTGCAAGAGGCGCGACCGCTGATACAGGATCCAGACTTCAAAGGAGCACGCGCTTGTTTCAGGTCCCAGTATTCTCCGGACTTTTTACTGTGGCGTTCGTGTTGGTTTCGTTTATAGGCCAGCACATGGTGATAACGGACTTCGCCACGTTGCCATTGCCCTCGGGCCATGAAACAGGGCGTTCGGGGGGGGGCCCGCTCGTGCAATATCTTGTGCATATGTAGAAGAACGAGCAACGTGCGCGGAGTAAGCTTCTCCGCGTTCTCTGGGGTACAGTCTCGTGCACACCATAGCAACTCGAGCACAAGATAGCGGAAGCTCAAATTGTCCGATGAACGAAAAAACATGATCACAAAAAGTGTCGAGAGATGGCCTGAATGGTTGGTCTCGAAGCGCCCCGGCCCATCAGTGCTCAGCTTATTTTCTCGTCCTAAGTTCTGATGGCATAAGATCAGGCCGACCAACGCCTTTGCCGTCGCCACTTGTTGATCGCTTCGAATTGTGAGAGCTTGTCCGGCGCCAAACTATTGAATACGAGCGAGGAAGGTGTCACGGGCATGCTGCGACTCTCATCAGCGGTTACAAGGATTCGCAGTTACGAGGGAATAAGCAGGTACGTGGGAGCCGAGGAATGAAATCTGCGAGCACGAGGTCAGCACAGCGCCATGCACTGGAGCAATAAGCTGGATTGGGAGATGAATCGAGGTCAGACAGCAGTTGGATAATTGTAGTCCACATTATTGGTTAAGATCAGGTCTGTGAAAAATTGTTTTATCATCATTCGATAAGGAAAAGACAGAGGAAATTGCGTGAACTTACCAAAGGTTCGCTGGTGGCACATAACACGCTTGCGACACACCGAGGAACTGGCTGGCTTCATCCCAGCTTTCTGCGCTTGAAGAAGCTTTCAATGCTCTTCTGGGAGGCGTCGTGGGCAGAGCTCCCAACGCCACCACCGGTGCGCTTCAAGCCTTTCACGTGGTCTCTGCTATTGATTGTCTTGACAGTCATGGTCCAGCCCTCGGTCAGCTTGGTCGACAGCGGCTGGACGACAGACCGCATCGGCGCGCTGTTGTCATTTACGGTGTCCTTCCCATTGACCACAGCGGCATTCACAGCATCCTGCTGTACAGCCTCACGACCGACATTATCCTGTGTATCGTCTTCATCAGCTATTGATGATTGTGGTCCGGGAATTGGAACCGAAAAGCGTGGTGTATCATCCGAGGGTTCTTGAGTGGCCACGTTGTTCAAGTCTAACTCGAGGTAGGCCGTGTTGGACCACGCGCCGAGGTGTTCTAGCGACTGGAACCGACCGTTGGCGAGGAGCTCGGGCGAGAGGGAGACGCTCTTGCGCGGCAGGCGCAAGAGGAAGCGTTTCCACAGGACCGACAGGAGGATGCCGTGCGAGACAATAGCGACGGCCTTGTCACTTGACGCAGCCGAGAGGTCGAAGAGAGGCAGGAGATGCTCGTCGATGAATCTATCGGCGCGTTGTGCCATGGACTCCTTCGACTCGACGTCGACGAAGCCAGGCTCGCTGCTGTGTGCCTGGCGATGGGCATCCTTGCCAGAGCTTCTGGAATCTGCAGGCTTTTCGTACCACTTCTTGCCCTCGTAGAAGCCAAAGTCTTGCTCCATCAACGCGGGCACCTGTACCACGTCTGGCACGGCACTAACGCTACCGTCGCTAGCTATCGCCTTGATCTGGGCCTCTCGAATGAGCGAAGCCGTCTTGAAGGCCCGGCGAAGGTGCGACGAGAAGATGTGCGTAAACTCGAGGCCAAGCGTCTTGAAGTGCTGACCGAGGCGCGTGGCTTGCTGGTGGCCGTGGTTCGTGAGCTCCGAGTCTCTGCTTCCCGCACTGGGCGAATTAGCCGGGCGATAGTCAAGGAGCGAGAACGAAGAGCTTACTAGACTTGAGCAACATTGTCTACCGTCTCGCCATGTCGGATGAGAAAAAGCCGCATCTTTCCCACAGCGCCCGCCGCCGTGCGGTTGGGAAGGATTTGTCGAGCGTCATGGAGGTCAATTGGACCGTTGAGAAATCTGCCTCCAATATTTTCCTGGGAGCTGGCCTGTGCCGCGCATGACTAAGCGCCAAGAGTTTCCTTCGCATTGACAGGGAGAGGGAGCTTCCAAAGCCCAACACCATGCAGGTCCCACTCTTCCTCAGGAGCTCTCTTCCTGTTCAAGTAACGTATACAACAGATCTTGATGTATGCGATCATTCTACTCATGTACACCGTACACCCGCACGGCTCAGAAAGCCTCCTTTCGATGGCACCGCCATCTTTGCGACCAATTCCTGGTAGGAGTGCGAAGGGAGACTTCCAACAGCAAAGCTCTGGTGACTTATCCAGTTGATGGAGGAGCATTCGCGGGTAATGAATGCATGCCGTATCCTACTGATTACTAGCCTGACTGGAAGAGTGACGAAGTGCTACCGTATCCAGGACTACCCTTTCCATGTAATCTCATACGCCACCTTTTTCATGTTTGACATGTATTTAGTCCTTTATAGACATAGCCACAATACTGCCCGGACACACTGCTGTATGATAGACCGCAACAGCAATGATGTTTCTGGTGGGTGGCAACAAGTTGTTGTGTTGGTATACTTGAATCCATTCACGTCCCTTTCTCTTCTGTTCCGTCTTTCCTGTTCTTTCTTAAGCACCCTCTTTCTCAGTTTCTCGGACTTCACCACACTCTCGACCTTCCAAACTGTGGCATCACTTCAGCATATTGGCTGGGACACACGTGGGATCATTCTGTGTGTTGCCTGCCGTTTGCCTTCTTGCCTCGACCCTGCGCTTCAAACTCACCGCTGCACTTGGTTCGACCCTCTTCATGAATGAAAGTGTATGCATTATTGCATCACTATAACACGTCAGCACGACCTAGTCATTTGCGTCTTCACCAAATCCTTACTATTTGGGGTTCTCTCACTATAACTAACGAAACAGTCGATGGATACGCAGTGAGTGACAATCCGTTTGTCCGCTTCTGATCATTCTCGGTCACCTATATTACTTTGGACACTCCGCCACCTGGACTTCTCCCTTCTCTTTCCTTCCGACCCAGCCTGGGCCAATCGAAAGCTTGAGCGCCGCGACCGCCCGTATGTACAAACCTTGGGAACCTCAAGCGGTCAATAAATACCTGATCTCTACACCAACCCTACCGTCGCTATTGGCTCCGCGACACCCTCCACGGCTACCGCAATTGGACCCTGGCTTCGAACGACCAACTCTCTCAACCCGGCACATATTCCAAGTCTCAGGTCGTACGTACTTTTGCGCTCACCCTTTCATTCACTCCTCCATACATCACCACCATAATCTGGACCCTCTCTACTCTTGATCACCAGGCCGACTGCCCTCGTGCACTCTATCCGTCCTCGATCTTCCAAGATGAACGTAGCCAACAGAACTTCGTGGTCCTTCGCCGACTACCCCGAGTCTGATGAAGAACCACAAGCGGGTCCAGACCAACCTCAGAACAGCGACCCCATGGAAGGCATTGAAGACGATCGAGGCGATGATGACAGCCCCATGGACGATCTCTTCGGAGAAGATACGGAGCGTAATTCCCACACCGTCCGAGCCATGTTCCCGGAGGGCTTCTCCGAGGACGAGGCCCAAGACGATGGCGAACACGAGGAGCGAGCCCGCCCCGTTTTCCGCAACAAGCTCAGTCCGAAGAAGAACCAGCGAGACGAAAACGACACATCATCCCTCGAGGACAGTCCCCGGGCCAAAAAGGCTCGATCTTCTCTGTTTGGAGGAGGTGGAAACGACGATGAGGACGAGTCTGAGGGTACCGCCCAACGGCAAGGTGGTGTCCGGGATCAAATATCCCGCCTCGATTTGACGCAGGAAGAAGGCTCGCAAACCTCGGGCGCCACTGGCCGGCAGTTCAACTTTGGCTTCGGACTATCCCCAGAGCCTGAGCTCGACTCCATCAGCGATGCTATGGATCAGCAGGAGAACGACCGTCAACCAGCCAAGAACGCTCGCGTCAACTTTGGCTTGGGTACAGCCGCAGACTTTGGCCCGCCAGAGCCCGGTGGTTCCGGTCCCGCAGACGGCAACGCCAGCTCTCGAGCGAGCTCTCCATGCTCCTGGGGTCGTCGCACTCCCAAACCAATTTACGAGCTTCGACAGAACGTGAACCGAGACGTGCCGACGACCTGGCTTGACCGCGATGCAACCGGAAATTATGATCCCGAAGAAGATGCTAAGAAAGAGAAGCTCCGAAAGGCGAAACTGAAGGAAGCAAAAGCCAAGGTAAGGAAGCTGGGCAAGCAGCAGGTCAATGAGCAGAAAGGGAAGGTCGAGAAGCTTATTGTGGGCCTCCGGTTTCCCTCTGGATATGGTAGTGTTCGGAATATCATCGACGATGAGGAGAATTGGCCAGAACACTGGTCTGATGTGGACCCGGAAGACGAGAGGGAGAGGCAGGCAAGGCGAGCGTTGTACCGTCAACGGACCCCAGGTCTTGAGCCACAGGTCCCAATTCCAGATCCTAAAAAGAACAGCGGTGTCGATGATCTAACGGGATACCCTGCTGCGAGGGGTTGCGTCCAATGTCGACTGCACGGAATCTCCTGTTCTATGGTCCAGAACGGTGGATGGCCTTGCGAAGGGTGCAAACAAAGCAAGCTCGATTGCAAACCGATCACCGAGCCAGAGATCAAGGGAAAGTGCTTGCGCTGCGAGAAGGACAAGGCCGAATGCTCGTTTGAAGAGAATGGCGACCAGCGGGGAATGTGTGATCGTTGCATTATCGACGAGTGCGATGACTGCGTAGCAGGACCAGTTGAAGGCCATGAACCCCAGCGCATCGATCTCGACAAGCTGCTGTACGGTCCGAATCGGAAGTACAAGGACTGCACAGAATGTCGACAAGAAGGCAAGAAATGCTCCATCAAGAGGTTCTCGACAAAGCCGCCATGTAAGCGGTGCGCGAGGGACAAGATCGGATGCACATTCTACGACATCGAAGGCGAGCCCAAGAAAC
Organism: Clohesyomyces aquaticus; assembly: GCA_002105025.1. Taxonomy (NCBI): domain Eukaryota; kingdom Fungi; phylum Ascomycota; class Dothideomycetes; order Pleosporales; family Lindgomycetaceae; genus Clohesyomyces; species Clohesyomyces aquaticus. Next base: position 14,955 of record MCFA01000040.1, read on the forward strand.
ACGAACGCAAGAAGAGAGGCGCCACAGCCGCGGAGGAGGCTGTCCCATTGGACGGTGAGGCGGTCAAACCCAAGACTTCGCTCTTTTCGGCAGCAGATCTGGCTGACCTGGACGACGTCGATGGAGTAGAGCTGGAACGCGAGGAAACGCCGGAACTGCGCATGGAGGACACGACAGGCAACCACGGAGTCGTTACCACGATCTGGACTTCGTATGCCCATCCGATTGCTTTCAACGCCAAGACTCGAGACCGCAATCTAGACTGCAACTGGTGCCAAATGCCAACCTTCTCCCTCCTCGGCTACTTCGAAGTCAAAGCCCACGCTCTGCGATGGGACAACGGTCTCGGATTCACAGAGCTCCAAGGCGGGCATCGCGAGACCAATGACGAGAATGTCATGTGTCAAGATTGCACGACGACGCGACTTCAGATCATGCTTTGCAATGGACATGACGTCGTGCATATCCCCGGCGGCGACCCAGATGGCTTCGAAGAATGCGCGAACCAGCTTCTTAATGCAGAATCGGGATCAGATGGCTTGAAGTGGCAGCTTCAGCGTTGGTGCTCGATTTGCTTTTCTGTTGCGACGCATAAGTGTTGCACTGCGCAGACGTCGGTGGAGGAAGCCAACGAGAATGAGAGCGAAATGGTGTTTGGCTGCGGACTGAGGTTTTGTGATCGCTGTGAGAGGAGATATCGTGAGGAGTTCGAGGGTGTCCTGGAGGATATGGTGGCTGCGGTCGACAAGGAACCGAAGATGAGGTCGTTGGATTCCGGAGATGATTCGGGGACGTCAGAGAAGCCGAGGGCGGATGTGGGGTTTTTGTCGACGGGAGGTTTGCTTATGGCGAATATCCTGAGGGAAGCAGAGGCGATGGGTCTCGAGGAGGACGATTCTGGTGGATACTACTGATTTGACGATCAGCGCCAGTCTGGTCTTTGGAGTCGTGGAACGGTTCGTCTGGTACGGCGAAGGTGGGCGGGCACCACCGGGCGTGGCCTGCCCACGACCGTCGTGTGATAACGTTTATGGATTTTTCACGGTTCCCTTGAAAATTGCTACACGAGTCTCGAGCGTCGTTCTCGAGTAGCTAGTGATATTGGCTCCTGGTCTCAATGGTCTGTGGACATTTACTCGTCCTTGGGGCCGCGATCTTTCCACTTATGCTTCATGGAATTCGTTGAGGAACTCGATGATTTCTTCTCTTTGGTCACTGAAAGCCATATGTAGAAAGCAAAATACGGACCTTGTCTCTTCAAAGCCGGCTCTTCTGACCTTCGTTTCCCGATCCGCCTTGCTGTAGATCTTTGAAGGAGTGAAGAGCACGATGTACAATATTCTGTAATTGTGGGCGAAGTGAAGTGAGAAAATCGTCCTTGTTCTGGGTAGTAGAATGCCGGCTTCTCGGACGAGGAGTGCGGGGGCATTATGAGGGCATCGCACGTGGGGAGCCCACACTCCTGGTTAAGGTTAGCGGCGTCTTTGTCGCCTCCACGGGATGCAGGACAAATTTCACTCGCTCTTCAATGGATCCCTTCACTTCCATCCCTCACTTTCCAAGCACCACATTTTTAGCAGGTTCCTCGTTCATGGATTATTCTACATTGGAGCTAATGGGTGTAGGTTGCCGTAATGTCGCAACATAGACATTCGTCGTACGGTAATCGTGCCTTACTTAACCCGCCCTAGTCATTCATACCCCCTTCTTCGCGACGATCTCTTACTGGGCAATCTTTCCAGGTTATTCGCGGGCAACAAAATTGGGCGATAAAACTACTGGAAAGGGGTCTCGGCCGGAGGCTCGGCTTGAGGAGTTATCCTGGCCAAATGTCTGCGCTGACCATCATCCCAATCAAGCAAAGCCGAATGGGCAGTGACACGGTTATCCCAAACTACAACAGTCCCGGGAGCCCACTTGACGCGTGCCTGGAAATCCTGACCCTTGGCGACATGATCGAACAAGAACTTGAGAAGGTAGTCACTTTCCTCCTTCTTGAATCCGACGATGCGGCGGGTGAACTGCCGGTTCACGAATAGTGCCTTCTCTCCCGTAGCCGGGTGGGTTCGGACGATGGGGTGTATTGAGGTCACTGGCTCACGGCGGACGACGCCTCCGCGGTTCTTGCTGTTACCGGCCTGCTCGATGGCTATCCTGCGAGTCAGTCATGTCATTCCCAACTGTTTCCTGCGAAATATTACCAGAATGAATGGCTTTCAGGCCATGCAACCTCTTCTGGAACTCGGGCGACAACCTGCGGTATGCCTCCGCTTGATTCGCGAACAAGGTATCTCCACCAGCGATTGGCGCATCCAAGACATATAGGAATGTTGTCCCCGGTGGCTGCTTCTCATAGGTCACATCTGAGTGCCATGTCACAGAGTTGGTGCGCTCCTCGAAAAAGTCTCGCGCCGTTGTGTCTTCAGCCCCGCGATGGACGAGGTGGACCTCGGGATATCCGGCGGGAGCGCCCGAAGTCGGATGAATGTGATGCCGACCAAAGTATCCACCAAAGTCAAGAGCCTCTTGAATGGGGATATCGGCGAGGTCTTGTTCTCGGAAGGCTGGGCGATGTTAGATACGGAACTCGAGAAATACTCCCGGATTACTACTTACCAACAACCTTCTTCTGGGCCACGAAAAGGGCCAGTTCGTCCTTGCCCTTGTCGGTAAGCTTGCTCAATTGGACACCATGAACTTCTGCTCCAATGTTTGCGGTCAGGTCAACAACCTGGGCATTCTGGAGGAGGTTGAGGAATTTTGGATCAGCATCCTTGCCATGCTCGTAGTGCTCGAAGGGTTGAAGTGGGGGATATCTGCCGAAAGGTCAGATGGAATTCCCCATCCAAACTCGCGGGTGTGTTAACTCACGTCTTCTCGGAGTCCCAGGTCGGGAGGTATTTCGGATACTTCGCTGGGGGCTGTTTCTCAGTGCCTTTCAACTCCGCATCGAGCCGGTACGCCTTCGGCCCTCCAATGTATGCTTCCTTGTACTCGCCGGTTCCGTTCTTTGCATACGTAGCAGCGGCTTGTGGGGTTTCAACAAGAGCAGGAGCCATGGTGTTTGATATTTGGTTCAAGATGTAATCCTTCGATGATCTCCACCCATTCTCTTGGGTCCTCCTCCTATATATATCACCTCCATCTTCTCCCTCCGATAAACGGTCTCTTTGTCGGCTAAAGCGGCATTAGTATCATGCCAGAATTGTTCGACCCCTCCTTTGAAATCATCCTTAACGTTCTTATCATTCTACCGTAGTTGCTCTGCGACACGTCAATCCGTAATTGAGAAACGGAGGCGTGCCGTCATGAGGACTACCATGTGGCAAACTGTCATTCCGCGGAGGGGTCTCGGAGTTAAGATGGTGTTGAAGCAATCAGAGCGAGGTAAAATGGCATCAAATATGCCTAGAATTGTATCATGGTCGATCAACTACGCTAACAACTTTGTGGTGTAGATGCTAATGGCAAGCCAATCCACGCCCAGGATTGCTTAACAATCTCCGACAATTATCTCCGCAGCCACCAAGAAGTTTGACACAGTGTGACATCGGAATTCACCTTATCTATCGCGAGGACGTCGTCGTAGGGTTGGTGTTCGGCCCGTATGTTGTCAAACCCCTAGCCAATCACGCAATCCCTCGCCAGACATCGTCATGTCGAATCAACCTCAGGCATTCATCCATCCACTCCGAAACTGGAAAACATCATCGACCCTCAAATGTACGTGCTTTGGAAAAAGTGTGCGCCACCTTGGCGCATAGTATGAAATCTGCTGCAGTCCCCATGGCCTCGGCCGAGAAAGACCTATGGGACCAGCTACCCAGAGCTCCATAGCTGTGCACGACCTGCCGTATTCTATCCACATCGGATGAGCCAGCCATTGCATGGCGTTGCTAGCCTCTGGAGGACCCCCACTCAATACGGCAGACAGAGTTGGAAAATTCCCTCCAGGATCGGTTCTTATAAGAAGTCAGGATGCGTCTTTTCTGGGCATTATTGGGCAATCCGACAAGCTTCGCACGCCGAGATTACACTCTTCTGGGCTCGAGCGATATGGCTGAGCCACTCCCACCATTTGGAGTGACCGCTGAAGCGACCAAGTCGGACTACGATGTGACCAACGACACAAGCGAGACGAACTCGACAAGCACGCCTCGGCGTAGATTTGGCGAGCGCAATGGTGCCACTTGGGATGCTGCAGGCCTGGAAACTCACTACAAGCCAATCGAAACGTATGAAGGCTTCCACAGGTTCGACCCCAAATTTGATTGGGAGCCAGAGGAGGAGAGGAAGCTTGTGAGGAAGGTGCGTTTATCTCTATCATCAATATTCTTAGGCAGGGCTAACGATTCTTAGATTGACAAGAGAATATGCACGTTTGTGTGCTTGTGTTTCTTCGCGCTCCAATTGGATCGCGGGAACATCACTCAGGCCTTGAGCGACAACATGCTCAAGGACTTGGGGATGAACACCAACGACTACAACTGGGGACAGACAATCTTCTATCTGAGCTTCCTATTTGCTGAGCTGCCTTCGCAGCTTATCAGCAAAAAGATCGGCCCCGATGTATGTGCAGTGTCCCGTGACTTCAATCCCAAGGCTAATCGATTTTTAGAACTGGATCCCAGTTCAGATGCAAGTATCCAATGGCGTCATATTTTGTCATTTGATTAACATCCTGGCAGGGTATCGTGGAGTCTTATTGCCAGTATGCAGGCCTTCTTGAGTGGACGCAAGTCTTTCTTTGCTTGTCGTGCACTCTTGGGCATCTTCGAGGGTGGTTTCATCGTACGTGATGGCTTGTGCGTTTAGGTGGGGATAGTGACTGACACTTCTTAGCCCGACAACATCCTCTACCTCAGTTACTGGTACACGGGCTGGGAGCTTCCTGCAAGGTTGAGTTGGTTCTGGGTTTCGTATCAATCTACCCAGATCGTGTCTGCGTTCTTCGCCTATGGGATTTTGCATCTACGCGGACACAATGGTCTAGAAGGATGGGTAAGTCCCACGAAACTCCGATTCAGAATCTTTCTCACGTGATCATATAGCGATGGCTATTTGCCCTCGAAGGAATGTTGACGGGATGCATTGGTGTTGTTGCATGGTTCTACCTTCCACCATCCCCTACTCAGACGGCAAGCAAAATCCGTGGGAAGGATGGATGGTTCAACGAGCGAGAAGAAAAGATCAGTAAGTTTCTAAGAGGAGTAATTTCAAAATCTGGTCCCTAACAATGCTGCAGTGGTGAATCGCATTCTTCGAGACGACCCATCCAAGGGTGACATGCACAATCGCCAAGCCCTCTCCTTCAAGATGATCTGGCAGTGTCTTTGCGACTACCACATGTGGCCGATATACCTAATCGGGCTATCCTGGACGATTCCCATGACCCCACAACAGGCATACTTAACCCTCCAGCTCAAGGCCATTGGCTTCAACACCTTCCAAACCAATCTCCTCACGGTTGGTCAATCCCCTCCTTCCGTCCCACACCCCCAACTGACCACACCGCAGATTCCCGCGTACGTCCTCTTCATTCTCCAACTCCTATTCTGGACCTGGACCTCCGAAAAAGTGAACAACCGCTTCCTCGTCGGCCTCGCCTCCCAGATCTGGGTCCTCCCCCTCATCATCGCCCTCGAACTCATTCCATCCCACACCTCCGCATGGGGAAAATGGTCGCTCTCGACCCTCGTCGTCGGATACCCTTACGTCCACGCCATCCTCGTCACTATCACTTCCCGCAACGCTGGGAGTGTCCGGACCCGCACCGTTGCTTCCGCTATCTACAACATGTGCGTGCAGGCGAGTAATATTATCTCGACGAATATCTATAGGGACGATGATAAGCCGATGTATCGACGGGGAAATAAAGTCCTAATTGGGATTTGTGTGTATAATTTTGCGCTGTTTGTGGGGACCAAAGTGTATTATGTGAGTGTGAATCGGAAGAGGGAGAAGATTTGGGGAGCGATGAGTAAGGAAGAGAAGGAGACGTATTTGAGGACGACAACGGACAAGGGAAATAAGAGGTTGGATTTTAGGTTTGCGCATTGAGATGGGGGAGGGGATGGAAGGGACTGTGCTGTTGTCGGATGTAGCCTTGCGGCATCCCCTGTGTGTGCGAAACAGTTACTGTACGCACATCAACGGAAAAGATGTCCTCGAAAAGTGGAACCAATTGTGTATCACACATGCGAATTGACGTGCCCATTCAAGGTGAGTGTTTAACGCGATACGGTGACGAAGCGAGGGGTTGAGATTCCGTTGTCTCAAGACTAGACTTACACGAATCCGACGTGGTGTTTCAAGGGAGATCACTGAGAGGGCAACCACTCTCTAGAAACACGGCTTCATGGAGATTTCAAGTCGGTCAAGTGGCGGTGCGGGCTCTGGGTAGGTGCATGTATGGTAGCACAAGTCTAACCGGAATGTTTGCCTCCTCTTCACATTCGAGAATGTGCAAAGATCGTTCGCAGTTTTCCATGAGTTTGGTAATGAAGTCGCGGGGATGCGTTTAAAAGAAAGCTACGCGTTCGATTTTGCCCGTCTGCTTAGTGACGTCCCAGCTAAATATTGCAGACGTTTGCACTGCTTTTGTACCAGCGTGGGCTCGGCCATTGAGTACATATATGGGCCTCAGAGCCGTCTGCGTCAATCAATCAAGTCTCTACTTAACAGAGTAGTACTCTTTCACGGATTTTTGAAGGAGAATGGAGAACACATAAGCTTACTAAACATCACCCAGGGTTCATTTCACTCACTCAAAACCCACCTTGTCATCATTGCATAATAATTATAAGCCAAGGTTGTGATGCGTTTGCTATCCACGTGGGCTCCCGAACTGTCGGTGTAAGTTACCTACATGCTTGGCGGTAAACAAACGCCACCACCTAGAACCCTTCTCCTCCTTCCGACAGCGGCACAACAACCCACATGACACAAACCCTCTCGTATTCGTCTGGGGAATGATACTCGTACTCTGCATTGCGTGCCTCGTACTTCTTCTGTAGTGCAGGAGATCTCAATACATAGCGGAGCATTTGCCGCCGTTGTGCGTCCGCCACACGAGAGCGTCTAGCATGCCATTCATGTTCCACTTAACAGTATGTAGGAATTGCTCCTTTATGCTGTCTGGAATGGAGTCGCGACCGTGGCGGAAGAGGAGCGTCAGGTTCGTGAAAGGCTTGGACAGAAGCCACTGCAGACGACGCAGGAGCGGGAAGCCTTTCTAGTTGAAGTATTCGTCGCAGCTCCAGTCGGGGTTGAAACCAATGGCCGTGAGGATTTCGAGGTACTTCGCTGCATGTACTGGCGCGATCGCCTCTGCTTCCTGCCATACCATCGGCATGGGCATATACAAGTGTTGCCGGAAAGAAGATGTTCAAGTCACCTACTTTCTTAGCCTGTTTGCATGAGAGTCTAAATCCATGACAATCCAGGCTGGGTTCGTATGCCAAGGGCGGAAGATGTAGGTGTAGATTATTGTAGATCTTCTCACGGACGTCGTAATTAAGCTTTGTGGAGAAAGAACACCGCTGTTCCATCCTCTCGCATTCCGTTTGATTCTCTTTCTTACCTGCTCGCTTCTCTGGGGGTTGGTTGGGGTCCGTTTGTGAGCTGGCAGGCTTCTTCATGGCGAGGAGTAGAAAGTGGAGCTGTCCAGGTTAAGGTAAAGTTGTATTATTAGATGGAAGATGTTTCTGGTTTGATAGGTTATATATAGCGCGCAGAGCCGTCCATCTAAAAGGAGTGATTGTGAAGGCGCCGCGTGGCCCGCGCCTAGGAATCATTGTGAAGCTTCAAAGAATGCAACACTTGACCTTCTTTGGCATATCTCAGATAAGCAGTGATAACAAATTAGTACCGGTTAAAAAGTTTAAGGAGGCTCTTCCCCGGGCCAGCACCTAACCTTGCTCAGAATGTGTCCAACTTAGCGGCTCTGGAGGTGTGAACATACGAACACGTGTCTGGACCAATCCATCTCGCCACGGTCCCCTGATCGGGGCCGATTTAATGAAACTTGCAATATAGGATAGTTGTAGGGTACTCATGATCAGAAAACCACCGCCGGAAGAAGTAGCGTTACCGATTGGTATTTGCTTTCATCGTTGCAAGCAATCAAGAGTTTAACAGGAGATAATTCGCCAGAGTCTGCCACACTGGAAGCACAGCATGAGCTGGAGGTGGGTAGAGCAAACTCGAAGTATCTAAATACGTACAATTATTATAGCGTGAAAAGTTGCAATAACGACATCATGAGTGACCGTAAGTCAACTTAAAATTTTCCCCCTTCAGGTCGTTGCGTAAGTATCAAGAGTTGCTTAAACCAGTTCTGAATTATCAATAGCTGTAAAGTTTTCGAGCAACACGGACCCGAGGGAGAATATATCTACGGATCGACCCCTTGTGTCGCAATCGTAGACGTCAGGAGCACAGTACCTAAGAGTCCGCTCGGTACGGCCTTCGGTTTGACTGTCCTCCAGATCAGGGTTGAAGGAATGTGAGAGGCCAAAGTCGGCTAGGTAGATGCACCAGTATTCCGCAGCGGTGTTGTCCTTGTGAATCACTACTGGTTCTCGCAGTCTCTGGACGAGAATATTTTTGGGTTTGATGTCTCTATATTTCGTATCCTCGTCGTAGATGAAAGCTACCGCTGATGTGAGACAGCCTAGACTAGTCGCCAGAAGTTTCCTTATGAGTGATGAGTGATTGGAGAACATCTGGCTCGGAGAATATTCTTCTTCTGCGGTTTCATGCCAAAACGACCAACCCATCTCAGCTGAAAATCATCCATGTTGAGCAGGCAGATCGAAGTCTAGGTTGCACACAGAAGCACATGTGTAGCCCAGCCAAACTGGTGCTGCGCGCTCCCGCAACTTGATTCGCTCGGGGTGGAAGGATTGGACGTCATGATGTTGTTCTCTCGTGGAAGGCTGCAGTACGGCTTACCCGCTTCTTCAGCACAGCCTCTGAGGCGCAGCACACCAATCAATGTGTTCAAGGCAATAGAAGACGAAAAAGAAAAAGAAAATATGACAAACTCCCCATCTAAATGATGTGTCAAATCAACACGCCGTTCAAGCCTTCCAACCAACATAACCACCGTGCTCTAGACTACCGTCCCATCCACCCCCCATCCACCGTGACCACCTCCCCACTCACATAGCCACTCGCCTTCCCCGCCAACCACACCACCACCCCCTTAAAATCCTCGGGCGTCCCCCACCGTCCCGCCGGAATCCTCGCCAGAATACTCTTCGCGCGCTCCTCGTCCTCCATCAACGCAGTATTCATCTCGGTCGCAATATACCCTGGCGCGATCGCATTCACATTGATCCCCTTGCCCGCCCACTCATTACTCAGCGCCTTCGTCAGCTGCGCGACCCCGCCCTTACTCGCCGCGTATGCCGGGACTGTGATACCGCCTTGGAACGAGAGCAGCGAAGCAACGTTTATTATGGCGCCGCGGCGGCCTGACGAGTCGGGAGATCGGGACAGCATGTGAGCGCCGACATCGCGGCAGAGGGTAAAGACGGCGGTCAGGTTGACTTGCAACACGGCATGCCAGTCTTCGTCTGGGAACTGGTCCGCGGGGTGTCGGCGTTGGATGCCGCCGCAGTTGAGGAGCATGTGGATGGTGTGGCCGGCGGATAGGATGGAGGGGATAAGCGCCGAGACGGACGCGGGCGAGGAGAGGTCGGAGGGGAAGATGGTGCACCGGCGGGGCAGGGTGAGGGATTCGATGAGGGATTTTGTGGTGGTGTCGGTGGGCGTGCGCTGGGCGGGAGTTTGGTTGAAGCTTGAGATGGGGACGGAGGGGGAGGCTGTACCTGGATGAGGATGATGTCTGCGCCGGCTTCTGCTAAGGCGATGGCCATGGCTTGTCCAATGCCTCGCGTGCCGCCTGTTACCACGGCCGTCTGGCCCTCCAGGGAGAAGAGTTCCTGTACCGAAGACATGATGTTGGTGATGGACGGGGAGGAGGGGGAATTCAAAGCGGTCGTCGTGGCAGTCAATCCACCGCTGAATGAGCCCCAGACACAATTAAGTGTCGAAGGCAATGCCCTGGTGGAGCCATCGGAGCAGTGCAACCCATCCAGTCCTGCAATCGGCAAATAACCCAGCAATTAGCCAGCCGCCAGCCGCCAGCCGTCGGCGCGTCGGCCTTTGCTCGCGCACGACGCGTGAGGATGGAATAACTAAGTCTAAGGTACCTCGGAGGCGATCGCTCGGGCTTTGCAGTCCCGCACTTTTCAATTGCCGACGACGCTTCGCCGGACAGCTCCCGTTTGAATCTGGCAACATTCTCCGCAAACCCATCCAGACTCTTCGGCGTGCGGTTCCGATGGCTGGGCCGAAGTCTGCCAGCGCCATGGAGCGCGTCTGCGACTTCAAATCCTCTTCTGGCCTGCTCAATTGCTCTTCATAGCACATAACTACTGTTTTTCTTGAGCGCAGATCAACTGCCCCTCATTGCCCCTCATTGCCCCCCATTGCCCCTCGATAGCTCCATCCATCCATACTCTACGGTATTCCCGTCCAGCAGCATGTCCAAACCGCCCAACATGCCCGCATCCGCCGCAGACAAAACCCCCGACCTCGCGCCCTCCACGCAAAAAATCCGCGCCTCGGTCCTGCACGGTGCAAACGACCTTCGAATCGTGCGTCCACACCTCCCCGCCCCTGCCCCACGTACTCACCTCCACGTCCAGGAATCCCGCACACTCTCCCCCCCCGGCCCTACAGACGTCCAAGTCGCCATCCTCGCAACCGGCCTTTGCGGCTCCGATCTACACTACTACCGGCACTACCGCAACGGCGACATCCTGGTCCAAGAACCTCTGTCCCTCGGCCACGAGTCCGCAGGCGTAGTCGTCGATGTCGGATCCTCCGTGACCAGGCTCAACGTCGGAGACAAAGTCGCACTCGAAGTCGGCTTGCCGTGCGAGCAGTGCGAAAGATGTAATGAGGGAAGGTATAACATATGCAAGGGTATGAATTTCAGAAGTAGTGCAAAGGCGTTTCCGCACGCCCAGGGCACGCTGCAGGATCGGGTCAATCATCCGGAGAGGTGGTGTTATAAGTTGCCGGACTCGATGTCACTGGCCTTGGGCGCGCTGCTCGAGCCGCTGTCCGTCGCCATCCACGCCCTCTCGCGCGCCTCCATCCCTCCCCCCTCGCGCGGTGCCAGACCTCCGACTATCCTGGTTTTTGGTGCTGGCGCGGTCGGATTACTGGTCGCTGCATACGCAAGACTCTCGCATCCGAGCGCTACAATTCTGATTGCGGATATCGACGCCGGACGCGTGAATTTCGCTCTGTCGCATCACTTCGCCCATCTCGGATATACCGTACCAATACCCCCCAAAACACCCTCCCCTCCCAGCATCGAAGACTCCCTCTCAAAGGCCCGCGAAACCGCCTCGTCAATCGCCGCCGTCAAACGAAGTACCGACGAGGAGGTCGGGGAGGTAGACTACGTCTTCGAATGCACCGGCGTCCCGTCCTGTCTCCAAACCGCCATCTACGCGACCCGTCCCGGTGGCCGAATCATGCTCATCGGGATGGGGTCTCCGATCCAGACCCTGCCTATCTCGGCCGCGGCGCTGAGAGAGGTGGATCTTGTGGGTGTGTTTCGGTATAGGGATACTTATCCCAGGGGTATTGAGATATTGGGGAAGTGTATGGAGGAGAAAGGAGACGGGGTTCCGGATTTTGAGGCTCTGGTTACGCATAGGTATAAAGGGTTGGAGAAGGTGGAGGACGCGTTTGAGATGGCGGGGAGGACGGTGGATGGGCAGGGGGGGTTGGTGATCAAGGTGCTTGTGGAGATGGATGGGGGGGTTGAGGGGGCGAAACTGTGAGGCGAGCGAGAATTACGGGAGGTGGTGGCCGGGGGAGGCAGGTGTCGAGATAGATTAGGCGTGAGAGCGATATCTAGCTTGGCGATAGACACGCAACATGATCCTGGTCCTTTTTATCTCAGCGAGCATACTGCCAATTCTTCCACCCCCATCTTCGTGAGCCATCTTAGGGGTTCGAAGCGCCAAGAAGATAGAGTGTGAAGCGAAGACCGGAGTGATGGTGTTTGTTTCAATAGCTTTGCCGTACTGCTATCGCCGCGTTAAGAGTATAGTTGGGGATATATCAGACGCTGGCTCCATGCTCTTGAGCGGCAATAGCATCACGATGTCAGCTCAAAGATCCTAAACATGTCGCTACTAGACATGGTGAAACTTATACTCAGCAGCCGAAAAGGACCATCACGGCCCTCATCATTCATCATCATCTAATTCTAGCGCCATTCAGCGAGAGAAGCCCAACACCATTTTGACCCCACCCACACCACCATGCTAGTTCCCTACACATTCTCGAAAGCAAAGCTCGGAGATCCTGGTTCTGCACTACCCGCCTGCGGCGGTAAATCTCCCTTCTTCTCGCCCGTCTTGACAACTACACCCTCCTTGCTAGTCTCATCGACACTGACAATCTCGACCTCAACACAGTTCCTAACCGTCTGCATAAGCCCGCTCACCATCTCCCTCAGCGTCTCCAACTCATCAAACAGCAACTCCCTCTCAAGCACACTCTTCTTATCCTCGCCATTATCCAACCTCCTCTTTAACCCATTCACAAACGGCATCGCGCGCTTGCTCTCCTGCTTATCCGTGATACTCTTACTCAACGCCTTGATATCGACACCATCCGGGTACTTCTCCTTCAGCATCTCGATATACTTGTCCTGCCACGCCGGGTACCGTTTCGCAGCGAAGATGGTCAGTTTCTTGTCTTTCTTCGGGTCGAAGAGGAGCGTTTTGCCCTTGGCGAGACGTTTCACTTGCGCGCCTTCCGCGGACGTGATGTTGGACGTTGTGGCGCGGATGTAGTCGCGAGCGGCGGTCAGACTGGCAACAGGCGCGTCTGCCGTCGGGTACAGCGCATTTTGGATGGTATCGGGCTTGCTGAGGACTTCTTGCCAGATGTAGTCTGCCCAGTGCGGAGCGATGGGCGTGAGGAGGAGGGCCTGGAGTTCGATGTAGCGGCGCACGAGCCCCGCGTGCATGCCCAGTCCTGCGGCTTTGGTCGCTTCACGGTAGAAGTCGCGAGCGGCGGTGAGGTCGTAGTAGCCGGACTTCAGCGCTGCCTTGTACATTGTGCCGACGTAGTGGGCCTTTGTTTCGGCAACGAGGGCGTTCAGCTCGTTGGCGAAGATGTTGTCCCAGAGGAGGGTTGGGGAGCTGGCGTCGCGCTGGATGATGTCGCTGTTCTTGACGCGGGAGGTGTCGCGGGTTTGCTTGTATGCGTCGCCGGACTCGACGATGATGGCATCTCGGACCATCTCTTCGCACCACTTGCGCAGCTCGAACAGTTTCAGGATGTTGCTGTTCGCGACCGTTTCTTCGAAATTGGCGTCCTCAATACCGTCACCTGCGTCTGCGAGAGCAATGCGTGTCGCGTCCGCACCGAACTTGTTGACGGCTTGCTCGACGGTCAGGAAGTTGCCCGTGCTCTTGCTCATCTTCTCGCCGTTCAACATCAAGTGGCCGTTGACGCGGAAGCTGCGTGGCCAGTTGGAGGAGTCGAAGATCGCCGTGTGCACGTACAGGTTGAAGGTAAGATGGTTCTGAATCAGGTCCTTACCGCTGGTGCGCATGTCGAGGGGATACCAGTAGTCGAAATTCCGACGCAGAGTTTGCAGGGTCTTTTTCGGGATATCAGTCTTGAAGTCGAGGTCGTTGCGGTCGCGACGCGCAAAGACATAGTCCCAAATATCGTCCGTCATCTGCTCCGGCTTGACACCGAGAGGCCCGACTTCCTTGCCGAACAGATCCTTGTGAAGCAAGTGCGCAAAGGAGTAGTACGCCTGGTAGATCGTCGAGTCGCTTAGAGATTCTACCTTGACGGAGTGGTCCCACGGCAGCTTTGTTCCGAGGCCATAGCTTCGTGCGCAAGCCCAATGAGTGAGCCAGGCGACGACCATGGTGAAGGCGTGCTTCGCTTCGGGATAGTACAGATTCAGCTCACCGTTGATGTGATCAAGAACCTTTTGTGCCCATTCGCCGTCGCCGCCATTCTCCGCAGTACCGTAGTTCATATACCACTGATCAAGCAAGGCAGCCACGCAATCGTCTCCGCTTCGGCTAATGACCTTTCCGTCGGGCTCGGCATAGTTGAAGGCGTCTCCAGAATCGATGAGCTGCTGTCGTACGAGGTCCTTTGCCTGCTCGACGGGCTTGCCCTTGAAGTCTCCGTAAATCATCGTTCCCTTGTAGAAGCCCTCTTTGTAGGCCTTCTCCTTCGCTTCTTCGAGCTTTTTGGTGTCCTTGGGAGACTGAATCTTGAGCTCCTCCACCAGCTTCTTGGCGGTGAGGTTGCCATATGACGGGGTTTCGATGATCGGAAGGATTTCAAGCTCGGCCCACTCTTTCTGGATGCCGTAGTATTCAGCCTTTTTGGCGAGATCGAGGATGGTAGCGTAGTCATCGGGTGAATCGCTCGGTACGCACGTGACGACTGCTGTTCCTTTGGTGTCTTTGACGGTCTCCATTGGTAGAATGCGGACGCCTTCCTTGTGAATCGAAAGAGGTGCGTTAATGACGGTGCCGATAAAGTCCTTGCCCTTGAAGCTCGCGACCTGCGGATGCTGGCCCCATTCTGAAAAGATGCCGGGTTGCGCCTGGAAAGACATGTTGCGGGCTGCGCGTTGACTGCAGACGAAGTACTCGCTCTCGGAGACCTTGAAGATACCGTATTCGATGTTGGGTCCAACGAAGCAGCATGTCTGTCCGTACATGGTTTCCGGACGGAGAGTGGCGGGGATGAAGAAGACGTTTGCGCCATCGGGAACCTTTCCTTCGAGAGCTTTCTTGGTGGCTTCGGGCCATTCCTTGACCTTGAGTTTGAGAGCGGTGTATTCTTGAACGCCGACGCCTTCGCCTGACTGCCTGTCGTGATCGAGACACGCTTGACCATCTTTAGGGCTATAGATGGTGTATCGCTTGCCGAACTTGATCTTGCCCATTTCTTTGAGCTTGCGCATCTGCCACGAGACAAAAGAGTCGTAGTACGGGTTTGCATCGGTAGTGACAAACTGCCGCCGCCAGTCGATGCGTGCGCCAAAGTTGGTCAGGTCGCGCTTCGCGAGTGGGGGAAAGAACTGTATCCAGTGGTTTGGGTCCGCGAACTTGTGAATCTCCTCGACGGGGATGCCCTGAGCCAGCATGATCTGGAATTGGTACTTGGTCTTTACGTTCTTCGCCGCCGCTTTGCCCTTTTTCGCTGAGAACTTGCCGAGGTCGGTCTTGGTCTCTGCTTGCGTCGGTGCTGGAGGATTTGCGCCATCGGTGGGGCCGTCTTCGATGATCTCGTCGACAGGGCAGCGTTCAAAGTTCTTGCCAAACATCTCGATTTCCCGAACAAGCTTGTCGGCGCAGGCTTTTATGGGCATGCCGGTCACGTGGTATCCTAGTGGGAAAAGCGCTCTCTTGCCTTGCATTCTAGCAAATCCAGCGGTGAACTCGACTTTACTCGCGGTGAAACCATGGCCAGCGTGAAGGGTGCCGTTCATATACGGATAAGCGAAATTGCCAAAGTATTTGGGGTACTTTTCGTGGAGTTGCTCGGGTGTAGTGGTCTCGAAAGGCTCTTCCTCTAGTGAAGGTGCGTCGGGTTGAAAGATATTCCGCTCTGCCCACTGCTGCTGGTACTTTTTCTCGCTCTCGATTAGGGTGTCGCGCTTTTCGGTGTTTTCAATCTTCATGGTGTTCATGGACGAGTGATTAGGGTCGAGGACGGTGAGGGTTGCCTGAACGGCGCTCGCGGGAAGAGAATCTTGGGCCTTTATGTCCGCCATTTTTGCAACGCGGTAGAAGAAACAGAGTCGGAGTGGTATTCGTGAGACCAAGTCTCGACACGACAAAGCCAAAAAAAATCGAGGTCGAGGAAAGAGTCAGCGCGCGGCAGCGGGGCAAGCGAGGGGCGCGCCAAGGGAGTCCGTGCGCGGAATTTGCGATCTAAGACTCTAAGTTCAACGTCAGTCCGTGGTCTTCAAGCTCTGCAACTCACGGAATCCGCCAATTCGACCCGTCCGACCGTCCGACCGAGCGCAATGCCACCATGTTCACATTCCTGAAGCGCATATTCAGCCGGGGCCCCAAGAAGGAGATACCACCGTTCGATTTCGCCAGGAATCGCTTCCCCGCAAAGAAACAATGGCCTCCAAACTTGCACGAGCTCTCAGCCAAACAGCAATGGGCAATCGAACGGAAATACAAAAGGCGCGTGCTGCTCAAGTCGATCCGTCCGGCGTGGGACAAGTCGTTGGCGCTCTTTCAGTGGACCCTGATCAGCGGTATCGTCGTATACAGTATCTTCTTCTACGACTTCCCGCATGATCCGACTCGTCCTGGGGCAGGGAAGGAACCATTTGAGGGGGTGAGTACATACCTAAATAGGGTTAGCGCTCGCTTATTTGGACTGCAGCCGCGAACCTGGATGAGGAGTATAGGGAAACAGCTGTGGACACATACCGAGGAGGGGGTTACGGATTCGAAAGCCCGAAGGCTGGCAACACCGGGGGAGGAGGGACAGGGGGGCGGCCCGAGTGCTGCTGCTCCCAGCGCAGATACAGCTCTTGCACCATATCCTCCGTCACGGCCGCCTGGAAATAGTCAGTAGCTAGTCTTGGGCAACAGTCAAAAGAAATCCCATATCTTACTGAATAATAGTAGTTTCTGCCTTCGGGGCCGGTTGGAAGGCAGAACCAGCCCCTTTCCCCAGAGAGGTACGACTCTCCCCACTCGTAGATATGGCCTGCGGCCACAGTTTCCCGCCGGCGCCTAAAAGTACGTAATTTAGCCATGTATCGTTCTGTCAAGCTCATATTAGACATACCCCCGTCGAACCCACCCCAGCACCACGGAGACATGACGACGGACCCCGTCCTCGTGCCACGGCTTCGTAACCCAAACCGTACGACCGGGGCCGAAGTCCTGTCCCCGGGTGCTGAGGAGAATCCACTCCTGCAACAACGACGCGGGCGGCAATATACTAAACCAATTCAATATATCAGCGCGCTCTGTCATGCTAATATTGCTGGCCCAAAGGATACTAATATATGTCAGCAATCACAATCGACCAGAATACTCCTATGAACTGCGCGAAAACGCAGCAACGTTAGCAGCTGATACCTAAGCCACCCGCTGTCCTCAGAGCAGAGAGAGCGATTCTTTTGCCGCCCAGGACCTCCCAGGAAGGTCTAATCAGGAAATCTTTGATCCCTTTTGTCAACCCATTGTACAAAAACGCGTTGAGGGGAGTCTCACGTATTTCTTCTTCGCCTGTTTGCCACATCCGGTGTAACCGAATGGATACCCTCTGGACAGAAAACACAGTTCTTTTGCCGCCTAGCACTTCCCGGGAAGCCCCAATCAGGAAATTCTTGTTCCGTTTCGTTAGCCCATGGTACGAGAACGCGTTGAGCGGAGTCTCGCCCTTCCTTCTTCGTCTTCTAGTTGCCATAGCTGGGACACCAGTGAGGATACTGCTGCTGCTACTCGTGGATAGACTGGAGGCAGAGTGCATGATTCTTTTGCTGTCTAGAGTTTCGTGGGAAGCATCTGATTGTGATATCCTTGAACTGTTTTATTAGCTTATTGCTGGGAAGAGCGCTGAGGGGAGTCTCACCTGTCTCCTCTTCGTCTTCTGGTTGTCAGGTCCGGGGTAGGAGGATGGATGCTTCTGCTACCCATTGATAGCCTTAGGGCAGGGAAGGCGATTATTTTGTCGCCTAGGATCTCGTGGGAAGCGTCTAAATGGGAAATCCTTAAACCATTTTGTTGGCCTAATTCCTGGGAGAGGGTTGATAGGAGTCTCGGTCCTGCCGCGTTTTATTCTTCTGTTTGCCCTATCCAGGGTAGCGGGACGGACACTGCTGCTGCTTATAGATAGCCTTAGGGCAGCGAAAGGAAGGCTTCTGCCACACAGGATCTTTCCAGAAGCCCTAGTAAAGAAATCCTAGATACCTTTTGTCAACCAACCAAATAAGAACGCGTTGAGGGATTTCTGTTACCAATCCTCTCTCCTTCCAGTTGCCCTCTAGGTGTTTCTTACAGACGGCTGCTCAACATCTCCAGCGTCGTTTGATCCTCATAGCTGATTGGATGAAAGGATTGTGTTGCTCTTCAAGATCTCCAGGCAGGATTCAGCAAGGGTAGTCTGCCATCCGTAATGCTGGCTCATTGTTGTTGTACGCGTTGAAGAGACTGTGTCGCCTGCTCGACTTGGCGTTGCCCATCCATTCTCAGCAACGGTCGACAGAGTGTGGAGTGTTGATGGGAGTGCTATTCATCTTGGGGCCTTCCTCAGCTGTCTGCATTTGCCGTTGAATTTGTGCAGCTCGTGACATCGCCTGGGAGCCAGCTCTTATATCCCTCGCTGTCATATCGAGTCGTTGGCCATTCCGTCGAGGAGGGTCGAGGCCGAAGGAGTGGCTGAAGCGAGGCGTCGAGGATCTCAAGTCCTATAACCAATGTGAGCCTGAGTCGACAGAAGAGGACCCTTAGGCGGCGGGGAAAGACTTACCTTGCATACCTGAGATCGAGTCCCATTTCTCTCCCTCCGCCTTCTAAATCCAACTCTTTCTGACCAATGCCCTGTCCCACCTCACCCAAAACCGACCAAATCGCACCGTCTCCACTGCCAGCATCCATATACAGAAACCAAGACCAAACCGACGCGCACTGCGTGCTAAAACCGTACAAAAGCACCACCCTCCAACCTCCTCCAACACAATCCATACAATCTCTCTGACACGTACAATACCTGCTCCAAAATGAACAAAAAAAGCGATTCCTCCTCTCATCCCCACTTCTAACTTACCCTCTGCTCTGAGGGACTTACCTTCTGGCGGGCGGCTGCCTGACAAAAAACCAAAGCAAAAACAGAAAGAAAGGAGAACTTACTGGGCGAGGGCGGTGGGACTGGCCATGGCTGCTGCTGTTGTGGTTGTTGCTGCTGCTGTTGCTGCTGGGCTTGTTGCTGGTGCTGGTGCTGGTGCTAGGCGGCGGTGGCGGCGGGCTGCAGCAGGGAAAGAAACCTGAAGAGGAAAATTAGAAGAGGAGCAAGTTCAGAATTTGTATATTGATAGCTACAGCTGCGCACAGGCCCGTCTCCCAGTGACGATGATCGTCGCGCTAGCGTGAACAGTGACTATGGTGTTTAGATGTTTTCTGCTACTACAACGCGCCTTTGCACGCCCTGCACTCTGGCAAAAAGATTAATATTTGCTATATACTAAGGGATACCTACAGAGATATTTGGTCTTTGATTTTAAGGGAATTCAAGGTGGTTGAGTTTTGATGGCAAACATCGTGATTGAGCGGCAACTGGCACGAAGCAGCAGTGACACGGCGTAGCGCAAAAACACACATGACCTGCGTGAGAACTCTGTCGCGCGCTTCTTAGAGCATGTAGGGAACGTTGCAGCTAAAATTTCCCTTGCTTCGTGCGCTTTTTGCTCGAGATATCATTCCCCAAGGCTCCTTATTGAACTCGAGTGTTGCATTCATAACCGCTTCTGAAACAGTTCTTGCACAAGGTACTTTCACTACTAACGCGGCAGCACTAACTTAGGCATAATATGCTCTGAATCGGCCTTTCGGTTCAAGGGCATTACGGCCGGTAGCGGCTCTGTTCTGCATCTGTGTAGATGGTGAGATCGTTTGGTCGCTCTTACAGCAAATTTTCACATGCAGGAAATACATTGCGCCTCAGCGACATGACCACCTTCATTGCCGACCCTCTACAGTACTAGTAAAAGGTCCACTGTACCCACCGTGATCTGTGGCATTGAGCGTGCATCTTATTGAAAGTATGAAGCAAGCGATCAAGAACATTTTCAAGACTTGCAGTCCTAAGTAACAAAGCACATGGAATGGGGACCTGGATGCGTACAGAATGAGGTAGAATCAGCAACAGAAACGGTATGATATAGGGCCGCAAGAGCAAAATCAGAGATGAGTAAGGTATGTTCCTTGTCCAAGATGCTGCGTAAATCCAATTGACCAGAGAAACTGCTGCAATGACTCTGGGAATGTACAGAAACATATCAAACCAACTCATGTTTGCAAATATTGGCGCCTTGAGCTAAAAGGCTGAATCTCTGTTTGATGGCATCTGTGCAAATAGATAGTCAGTTCAAGAAATCGTTGACAAGATTAGACGCTCTGCATTCACCATCTATTGAAGTTCTAAAAAGGCGTACAGTTTCCCCATCTCATTTCGAATGTTTCTCTCTGAGCCTTCTCTTGCACATAAATGAAACTTCGTCTAGACCAGCATGTCCATATATCTATCAGCGTCCTTCCATTGAAATGATCACAGATTCACCATTCCAGCTCTTCCCCGCTAGGCCATTTCAACACCCGTCTGCAATCTCTAACGTCTTACACCTCAAAGCTTCCCACATCCGGCACATCTACAAATCCACCCATACACACAATTCTCAATCCGCTATCACATCACTGCGGACACCTTCTACCATCAACCAGCCAACCAAGGCCTCTTACGAATACGCATAAGCAGCCTAGCTAAGCTCTACACATACACCTACCTACGTACAAACCTCCACCTGCTCGATCTCCCAAAATTCATACCCGTCGTCACCACTCGCAAAAAACCTTCACCGTACCGTCGCGTGCATAGACGTACCTGCCTTCGCCAGGCCAACTCATCTCCCTTTCTTCACAACTCCCTTATCCATCCAAGTACACAGTCATCCCATCGGTTTGCCCGCCACTCGCTCGCGGTGGCCATTGGCCGCCCCGCCGGCCCATAAGCCTTGTATGGGCTGTAGTTATCGGCGGCCTCGAGGCCCCCCGCTCATCAGCTGCCGCAGGGCCAATCTACGGGTGGTGGTCATTGCCCGCACAGCCCTTTCCCATCACTCTCGGGCGGCAGCAAAGCAATCCAACATTCACTTCGCCGTTGCGATTCCGATTCACGAAACCGCTTTCACATACAACAGCTTTGATGCTGACCCCTGGCCCTGGCTCGGACGAACGATGGTGGCACCTGACGAGGCATCGCAGAGATCTACAGTGAGAGAGTACGGTCACGAAATATGGATATGGGAGGGGAACGAGATAAAGGTGATTAAAGTCATAACGTCTTGATTGCATATCGCCCTTCTGCCCATCCATCACTCATGGGAGTCGGTGTACCCAAAGTAACGTGCCCGCCCAGGTACCCGAAGCGCATGGAATATCCAAATCTCAGATCCTCACTCTCAAAATACATCTACCACACATTCCGCCATTCCTCCCCACCATTGATCCCTCCCTCGCCCGTCCGTCCGTAATATACAAGAAATTATGTAACCCATTCTTTCGCATCGGCCCTGACAGTAAGAAATGGAAAGTGAAAAAAAACACATAGATATCCAGATGAATGAGCAACGCAACTGACAGAGATAGATCGAGATTCGGAGATGATATGCGCATGCCCACCCGTAGGAGAAATAATCCCACGACTCCATTTCGACAAGGCCGACCAGGGTACTCAGAAGGAAGCACACAGGTGAATATGGAGAATATGAAATGGATTGCAATTCAACGCCGCGCTGTACATGTAAGAGAAGTTTATGTCTGACTCCAGAACAACCTGAAAGGGGAGAGTCGAGAATCTCGAGCGAAGAGAGCTTCCTTCCATCCATGTCGAGAGAGATGCAATGAGGAAATTTTTCGAGGCGTTGGTCGCGAGAGTTCCGGCCGGGGACGTTCATGTCGTCGGTGGACGAGAAGAGAAGGCCTCGTCTAACAGTCGGTCCGCGCGAGCGAATCAAGTCGTCCAGCGATCGTCGCCACTCCTTGACTTGAAGAGGTCTCTTCGAGCCAAAGTACGAGAAATGCACAACATGTGACAGGGGTTACCTATGCACACGCAGAGAACAATAATCAGTTGTTCGCTTGCTTCACTCTCTTGTTCCCGCCTACGCGTGGACTTTGTTTCACCTTCTGGCCTCCTCCGACACCGTTCACGTCACCTCCACCGTCATCGGGCTCAATCTTGGCTGTACTCCGCCGCCGCTTGTTGCTTACGTTTGGGGATGTATTCACGCTTGCGGTGGCAGAGCTGTTTGTGCCTTGCTGGCTGTTATGAGCGACCATTGGATGAGAGGCCGGAGAAGGTGTGTGATTTTGGTGCATTAGATGTGGCGAACCATTGATGGCGGTCGGAAGGAGCTGATTGGCCATTGCAGGCGACATGAACTGATGATTCGGCGCCACTCCGGGTTGGCCCATGCCGGAAGGCGTTCGCGCTCCGGGTGGTAGATTTTGGTTCTGTTGCATGCCCTGCTGCTGAAGCATGTGCGGGTTCTGGGACATGTGTCCCTGCATCTGAATGGTGGCATTCTGTTCTTGGGTGAGCGCAGGGTTGCTGGACATCTGAGTGACCACGCTGTTCAGAGCTTCTGCGGGAGGCATAGCAGGATTCTCTTGATAGTGAGCCATGAGATTAGTCATGCTGTTCATGGTTTCATAGATCTGGCAACGTTAGTTAGGGAACGAGGACAGAGCATAGTGTAAGTTACACTCACTTCCAGATACGTCAGCAAAGGGCCCGGAATGCCCCATTCAAGTACCGGAGCAGATGGTAGACTGGACAGCGGCATGGACGGTTCGATGTTTTCTGGCTTCACTAATCTCTGTTGCTGCTGCCTCTGTTTTGCCGAGGTCTTATTCATTCGTGGTGATTGCGTTTGACTCATTTGGCTTGGTGATGGTTGCATGAACAATGGATCCAGAATCGACTTGGGTATGAGCTGTTCATGTCGGTCCGTTTCGAACAGCAACCATTCCATTTTTGCGGCACCAGTCCAATATGCCGTCATCTTGCCGCTGCAAACCACCTGCTGGAATTAGCATTAATCATCGCAGATCGGCGATCGAAACTTACCTGAATCTGATTTTTGTAGGTATAAATAAGCTTAGCTCGCTCGCAAACCACCCGCATTTCGGCCCCGTTGATCTTCTCAGAGGCACCGTCCATGGAGATTTGCAGATTCTCTACTTCGGTGTTGAACTGGGTGTAGAAATATCGAGGCAGAGCAGCGTACACAACCTCGAACTGCTTTGGCCTGCTAGCGGTGGATGAAGAAAGAACATGGATGAAAGAGCCGCTGGGCGTGAAGAATTTGTCCACGAATCCCTGCCAGTAACCGATGTTGTTTACTTGTGTGGAGCTCTGCAACTCGTCAATTATCAGCGTTTTCGAAATCTAGAGTTCACTTACGTTGAAACCCCCGAGATGGTTCACGAAATTCAGTAGCTTCAGCATCCCCTGTCCTCCTTGGGCAGATTTTTGCATCATTGCTAATGACTGCTGATGCTGGGCTTGGGCCACCAAGGCTTGATTACGCTGTTGTTGTGCTTGCTGCGCCTGCTGTTGTTGATGCTGCTGCTGCTGCTGTTGCTGCTGCTGTTGTGCCTGCTGCTGTTGTGCCTGCTGCTGTTGTGCCTGCTGCTGTTGAGCTTGTTGCAGTTGTTGGTTTGGAGGCGGCTGGCTGGGTTGCTGGGGGGTGCTTTGCGGCTGTGGTTGCGGTGTGGGCTGTTGTTGAGGCGGTGGACCAGGATTCTGAGATTGCTGTGGTGTTGGAGGAGGCGCTGGAGATGCGTGGCCCTGGTGACTTCCGATAGCAGACGGAGGACGGAGGGGCCCCTGCTGCGGTTGTGTACTTGATGGAGGTCCTTGATTCCCTTGACCACTTGTATTACTCGACTGTGACTGAACGTGTTGCATTGCAATGGCGTGTTGTTGTTGGGCTTGCTGTTGCTGCTGTTGTTGTTGTTGCTGCTGCTGCTGTTGATGCTGCTGCTGCTGCTGCTGCTGTTGTTGTTGTTGATGCTGCTGTTGCATTTGATGTTGCTGCTGGGCTTGCTGCTGTGCGTGTGCTTGAGCCTGAGCCGCTTGAGCGGCCTGTGCTTGTGCTTGTGCTTGAGCCAATGCTTGCGCCTGGGGATTCTGTCCGGCTTGTTGGTGTTGCTGGTGCATGTTTCGCTGCTGTTGGAGCTGCTGCTGCAAGTGGGGTGGTAACTGTACAGAATAGCCTTGTCCCATACCGCCTCCTAACGCGGCCATCTGCTGGGGAGTCATGTTTGCAGCCATGCCGGCCGGGAAGCCCATAGACATGCCGCTATTCTGCTGTGCGAGCATCTGCTGCTGGTGCTGTTGCTGCTGTTGCTGGCGGAAGTAGGCCGCTTGCTGTGCTTGGCGGTTTGCCATTATGGCCTGCGGGTTCACTGTGGCGGCTGTTAGCACTCGGAGCTCGGTAAGGACGTAGGCCTGCTACGCTCGGGATAACACATACTCTGCATGTTGTGCTGTTGCTGCTGTTGCTGGAACATGTGCGCCGCCTGGGGCTGGAGATGTTGAAGGGCGTGGGCATTGGGCACGCCGGCCTGCATGCCGGCCATCATAGGGCCGGGTTGGCTTACAGGCCCGTTTGGACCTGATACGCCGGGGTGCATCTGCATGGGCTGGCCCATGGGCTGGCCGGGCGTCTGACCTGGGCCGGCCATGCCTGGGTGACCGGGGTGCATTCCCTGCGGCTGCATTCCGGCATGGTGGGGATAGCTCGTTGTCATCATCTTTCTCGGACTAGAAGGGGCGGCGTAGGGCCTCGTGGCTCCTTCCGCGGGGAGTGGGAGTGGCAGGCGTGAACTGGACCCAGAAGGCGCGAAGGTGGGGCTCGACGAGACGGGCAAGAATGTTGGCGGAAACAGGAAGGGGCAACCAGACTACGACTGGCTCTATCGAAGGGCGAGCGTGCAGGGCTTTGCAGCGTTGCAGGACCGCAAGTTGCTGGGAGAGTTGATGGGATGACCGCGAAAGGTTGGAGGGTATCCGTCTCCGTTCGCTCGACTACTCCGGTGGAGCTGTCCAACGCCCAAATGAGACTTCCAACTTTCGACTGCGGCGCTGCACCGAGGAACGGGTTCGCTGTGCCCCTCCGAGTGCGATGGCGAGGCGACGCGGCGACGTCGACGTGTGGAGAGAGGCCCGCCGGCAGATGCCGGGGCTGAAGTGCGAGGACGGCGGCTCCTGGCGTCTCGCGGCAGCGAGATGCGGCGTGCGCGCGACCAAAGGGCAGAGTCCGGAGAGGTGGTGAGGGTCGCGACTCAATGTGTCGCCGGGTTGAGGTGTGCAGTGTCGCGCATCCGGGCCGCTGGCGCAGCGGGTCGTGGAAAAGAGCGTCGAGGGTGGGAGAGAGAGCGAGGAGGCCGCAATGGGTGCAGCAGAGTCGTCTACAGGCCGATTCGTGGCCGTCGAGACATCCGAAATGCGGACGCGGAGTCGTCGTGGGATCGCTGGCGCTGGCTTGATGGTGTGCAGGTGGGTGAGGCCTCATGCGCTGGGGGAGCGAGACGACGATCCGGGCTTTCGCCTAGGGGGGTTTCGATTAGGGCGGCCCAAAAGATGGCTGGGCGCAAGTAATCTATCACACTCCCGCCGCGGCCTCCTTATATTCAGCGCAGTGCACGCACGCGAGACGTCGCGCATTTACTGTTTACCATTTAACAATGTCCTGACCGGTGCAGCCGGCTCTGCGGAGTCTGCGCGATTATGCTCAGGTGTTGAGACAGACGCGTGCTGCTGGCCGGCGCTGAGGCCGTCGACGAGTCACGGGCGGGCCTCAAGATGAGAAATTGGAATAATACCACTTGGCTCCTTTCGGGCTGCGCTAAGCGCTTTCACGTGACGCGCTAAAATTTTCAGAGAGGACAACCGTGCCCGCAGCTACTTCAGAAATCCTCCGCCGCGAACTTTTCTCCTCGACAGTTCCTCGTCTTCTTCCTTTCCTCGCCTCTTGTTCCCGAGCAGCCTCTGCCCGCCGATATGTTGCTGCTCGCATGCAGTGTCTCTCCGAGGCTGCGTCGCGCCCAACGACTGCGGCCGTGCAGCAGCCCGCCTTGATCATTTCGAAACGCCCTGCGCAGCCGTCTCTGCTAAATGAATCTCAGGTGAGCACCTCTGCTTTTCTGCCTCCCCCAGCACACCCCTCCGAGTGATGATACCATCAACATGTCTTCTTTTCCCAGCAGAGTCGACCGTGAAGAAATTTGTCTGTCCGGGTGTCCGTCGCAGGGCGCCTGCTACTTGCCAGTACTTTCGTCTGACCTCATCTTTTCAAACGAGAAGTTTCCGTAATCTGCGGCGAGCATCATGCTGACTGCTTCCAGTACTAGTCCTTCTTATTGGCGTATCTGCCCGGCCTACGTCGCCTCTCAGGCACGTCGTCGTACACACAATGTGGTCGCCTCTGCGGTGCAGCCACGCTACGAAGTAAACGCTGTCCTTAGGAACTCCGAAAGGAGCTTCGGAACGTAGCGACACTGTCGGCCCGCAGACCCGCAGTGCGCCGTGTTCCAGCGTGGCAAGCGTGGCAAGATGACTGCGACCGTGCTAATCGTCAGATTGGCGACGCGTTGATGCCGCCCAGGTCAGTACTTGCGTTTTTCTCCGTACTTCGTTTCCTTATATGATGAAACATGTCCACATTCGCAGTTTCCACGCTAGCCATTATTCGAACCTATGGTCAATGAGCGCAATTCTTCCTTGGATGTCTGATCTCTATCCTCGTCTGCACACTCTTACTGAGAACATTGGTTTCCTTTCACTGACAAGGAATCCCAGGTCAACCAAGACTCGACATGAGGAATCAGCAGTGGACGGGTGTAAGACGGATGCATGTCGCGCAGAGTAGATAGCCATGTAGAAAATGCAATTTGTGATTCCAAGTACGCCGCCAGTTCTTCTGTTGCAGTGACGATGTAGTGACGACGTATGACAAGCGCAGCTATGCGGCCCTGAAGATGGTAACAATGTGCGGCTGTGAGGAGACGATGGCCGAGCGAAAGCCTGCTGGATGGCTGAACACGAGTTCTTCGCGAGCCAAAGATCAACTTATCTTGAAAAAGCACGCTTGAGGTTGCTTTTCTGCCGCGCACGTTCTTATCGATGGGCGGCTTAGTCACCGCATCCCGCACTGACGCTCCAAGCTCAGCGCAGCGCCCGCCAACCATCCCGGTAAGAGCTGCCTCCCACCTGGACTGCACAGCTTCATCACCACCGCCCCACGTTCCTCGACTGCCGACATCCTCCTCACCCGACTCGCGAGCGACCAGCAACCCTACTCGAGCCGCTCAACCCGCCGCCCACCATGGCTGACGTCTCGGTCGATCCCAGGATGATGAAGGTGCAGCCAAGGATACGGTACAACACCATCGGCGGCGTCAACGGTCCATTGGTCATTCTGGAGAGTGTCAGTAGCTTCACAAGCGCTCCTGGCTCCTTGCTAGAGCTCACACATTCTCTGGACAGGTCAAATTCCCCAAGTACAACGAAATCGTCTCTCTGACGTTGCCTGATGGCACAGAGCGGTCTGGGCAGGTCTTGGAAGCTCGAGGCGAGAAACAATCCACCGAACACTGACGCCGCGTTCTAACATATTCCACAGGAAATAGGGCCGTCGTACAGGTAGACCGCAAATAGCACTCGTTCTCGAACATCTCTGATTGCGCGGCAGGTTTTCGAAGGCACGTCAGGCATCGATGTGAAGAAGGTACGCTCTTCAGCACCATGGCGTCGGAAGGCTCTAACAAATGTAGACGAAAGTCGAGTTCACCGGCCACAGCCTAAAGCTCGGTGTCTCCGAGGACATGTTGGGCCGTATCTTCGATGGTTCCGGCCGAGCCATTGACAAGGGCCCCAAGGTGCTTGCGGAGGAGTACCTGGACATCAACGGCAGCCCCATCAACCCGTACTCGCGAGTGAGAAGACCTATCACCACCTCTGTCGTGCGGTACTAATGACCCACAGGTCTATCCCGAAGAAATGATCTCGACCGGTATCTCGGCCATCGACACCATGAACTCCATCGCTCGTGGACAAAAGATCCCCATTTTCTCTGCTGCCGGTCTCCCGCATAACGAAATCGCTGCCCAGATCTGTCGGCAAGCTGGTTTGGTCGGAAAACCTACAAAAGATGTCCATGACGGGCACGAGGAGAATTTCTCCATTGTCTTTGGTGCTATGGGTGTCAACTTGGAAACGAGTCGCTTCTTTACCCGGGACTTTGAGGAGAACGGCAGCATGGAGCGTGTCACGCTCTTCTTGAATTTGGCCAATGACCCGACGTGAGTCTTTTGGGAAATTTTGCAAATGACGTACGCTGACTTCGAGCCAGCATCGAACGTATCATCACCCCTCGTCTCGCCCTTACCACCGCCGAATACTACGCCTACCAGCTCGAGAAGCACGTCTTGGTCATTCTCACCGATCTGTCCTCCTACTGCGACGCCCTCCGTGAAGTGTCCGCGGCCCGAGAGGAAGTGCCCGGTCGTCGTGGTTACCCTGGTTACATGTACACTGACTTGTCCACCATTTACGAGCGAGCCGGTCGTGTCGAAGGCCGCAACGGCTCCATCACTCAGATTCCCATCTTGACCATGCCTAACGATGGTATGTCTGGTTTCACATACATCGCTGATAAGATGCTGATCACGTGCAGATATCACCCATCCCATTCCCGATTTGACCGGCTACATTACCGAAGGGCAAATCTTCGTCGACCGTCAACTTCACAACAAGGGCGTCTACCCACCCATCAACGTCCTCCCCTCTCTCTCCCGTCTCATGAAATCCGCCATCGGCGAAGGCCGCACCCGCAAAGACCACGGCGACGTGTCCAACCAGCTCTACGCCAAATACGCCATTGGTCGTGACGCGGCCGCCATGAAAGCCGTCGTCGGTGAGGAAGCGCTGTCGTCGGAGGACAAGCTGTCTCTCGAGTTCTTGGAGAAGTTTGAACGCACGTTCATCCAGCAGTCGGCGTACGAATCGAGGTCCATCTACGAATCTCTGGATCTGGCTTGGTCGCTGCTGCGTATCTACCCGAGAGAACTGCTCAATCGTATTCCGGCCAAGGTTCTCGACCAGTACTACCAGCGTTCGGCAGAGCGAAGCAAAAGGGAAAGGAAGCCGAATAAGGACACCAAGGATAACACCGATGGTGCTGCTGAGGGAGAGGCTGAGAATCTGATTGATGTGTAGACGGATCGATGGTGAGGTTGGCTATGTATTCAGATGAGAGTAGTGTGGCTACGTAAGTGGCCACGCAGTCTGAGTTGGCGGGGTCTGGTTGTACGTCTTTCTGTCTGGCATTTGGGCGTGTGAGATGATTCTTGTTCTTGTATCGAGTATATAATGAGAATATCGTGAATTGACGGCTGCTCTGTGCATATGTACTCGACAATGCCGGTGTTGAGGCATGATTAGTGCACTGCGCCTCATGAGGCTGTGCTAAACACCAACACGCGCAGCTGCGACATCTTTATATATCTCTGAAGCCCTCTTAGCATCTCGCCATGCAAATTCCAACAATTAAATAACCTCCAACGCTAAATACCTGTGTTGGAAGCGAGGCGACATACATCTTCACAAATACTCCTCCTCCCGGCACCACCCTTGAAATCTCCTGTCACTCTCACGAGCCCCACCTCCAACTCCAAAACCACCCCGCAATCCCTCCATCACGCCTCACCTCCATCTGCTGTATGCCCAATCCTTGATTTCTGGCTGGGTACATCACAGGACAGACCCAATATAACCCCTTCAGAACTTCCGAACCAGGTCAACAAGAGAAGAAATTTGCCAGCTCATAAGAGTTGTATGCTCGAAAGTAGAGATATGACTGATTATTGCAGAAGGTCAAAAAACGTGTACATAAGTATCAAAGCAGCAAATTTTTCACTTTGTTATATCGTACGTGAAACTCTTGACTGCAGGTTTTGCAGTTCCTCATGAATTTCCTGACGGCGTGCTTTATCGCTCAATTACTAGTATGCAGACGCCTTCAGCCGGCCAACCCTATTTGCACCCGTACCTTGTTGATGGTAAATGCGATTTGCAATCTCAAGTTCTTCTATCTGCATCTTGTTTTGTCCAGGCCATGTCTGCCCTTCTCTCATGTATACGTCGCTCTGCGGTATTGAGTATAGCCCGATGCTCCTGTACCGCATTCACGTTAGTGTTGGTGGAATGCTCCGGTTATGTGATTGTAGCATTCAGTCTGAACCGCCAATGCGCAGACGCATTATTGAGCCCGCGGAAGCGATGGCCGCTCTTGAAGGGTCTGCAACATTTTGATGAGGGGCCCTAGGATGAGAGACTATGGACGCGCCCGGAGAATTCAGCACTATGATACCGCACTCAGTACACTTAGATGCGGACTTGAGAAACGATTGCGTAATATTCTTTTGTGTTCGCAATTTAACTCGACGTAATTAAACCCCAACTTTTCTTTTCTCCTGAAGTCTCTCCTCAAGTACAATACCTAACGACCTTTATTTGCATATAGCAATTGATTGAATAAATGCCATTATTATTATTGAATCCAAAATAAGCCCGTGGAAAATAAAACACGCCAGTGACCGCCGAGTTTGATGTTCTGAAGAGCATGTTGCTGTTACCACGCACTAGTAAGAGTGACTGTTTAAGTGACTGTTGTCTTGGCAGCCCACGAGGGTATATACTCAAGTTTTCTGCCCGCCCACTTGTCACGTACTTCTCTCCTCCACTTCGCCTCTGCATAAGCTAAGATTTAAGGCATATATCGCAGAAGCTATGCGTTTTGTTTCTATATAGTTTCTACAAAGTATAACGCTATTGCTTTCCTAGTATTATGTAATTTCTACTTTTTTCTTAAGTTTCTATGTTTTCGTGTTTTACTTACTAATGTCTTAGCAAGAACATAAAGAGAAACAAGAAAAGAAGGAAATAGCTAGAAGCTAGAAGCAGATGGATCTATGGTATATAAAATTCATATAGAAAGAAAGTGCTTGTCTTCTTCTATATTATCGTTATTTCTAGACTACAAGCTAGTAACGTGGTGGCTATAGATCTTGTTTTAGTGAAGTTGAATCTCGCGAAAACTGGCTCTCATTGGCTGGTGGGGGTGAAAAGGGACATATGAAAAGCACAATAAAACACGCCCAGCAATGTCGTACTTACCTGAGCCTAGGTGGGCATGGGATGCCGTGTGGCGGCGCTGCCGGCGATAGAAGTCGGGCTCTTGCGCCTCCTCGTAGTGTCCCCTAGATAGCCTCTTTGCTGCTTTAGCGGGAGATAAACGGTATTCAAGAGGCGCAAGTTTCTTTGTATTTGCCTTGTAAAAAGCGCTCAGGCTCCGTGCTGCTGCATTAGGGTCTTACCGCCGCAGCGGTACAAGCCTTCTTAGGATACACAATCAGGAAGCAGTTGGGGATTGGGGAGCTATCCGTCACGTGGGTCGTTGATTGGGGATGTCAGGATACGTAGAGAATCAATCGTTTTCCATGCTTACTCTATGCTCAAATGCTCTCGTGCTCTATCCTTGTTTAAGTGCCAACACCGGGGCTTAACCCTACAGCGACCTCGTTTCTATCCTGCCGGACAATCAGAGAGCTTTTTCTTTCTTCAAGAGGCTAGCTACTACGCCCCCGGAGTGTCTGAAAAGGGCAAGCATGTAAGGAAACAACTAGGTTATGAATAGTCTTTGCATCTTAATGTTTTGAAGCCCATCTTAATGTTTTGAAGCCCAACCTCTGTTCCAATGTCACCCTCGCATGATTCACCTTGCTACGGCCTCAATGTTCTCATGGGGAGCAATAAACTTGAAGGACGGTTTTGGAACCTAGCTAGAAGCTCTCTATTGCGCCGAGATGTCTGGACATTTCCAAAACACATGTGAATGTTCCTTATTCTTAAACTGTTTCACACCTTCGTGACAGCTTGGTATGATGCTGCTCTCTCACGTCTTTCTAGTGCACCAAGAATCTCGGTTTTAGCAATTCGAAATCCCCTTACGCTCCAAGAATCTTGTTGGAAGCTAAACCAACCATGGAGATCATGCTCACGATGCAATCTTTCCACGCTTGGATGCTTGCTTCATGTTGTTCTTACCCTTCCGCTTCGTTCTTTTCATGAGCCTGAACAATCAAGCTCAATGATTTGAAGGCTCACGCACGATTAAAGAAGGTCGCTACGAGTCCTGATGCTCGGCTAGACTGCTCAAAGACGCAAAGAAATAGTAGAACGCTTTCTATCTAGGGAATCTTTCTGCTCTTGCACTCCTACCTCACGCCGTCCTGCTCTCCACGCTCTCTTGTGTCTGTGGGCCTGTAACCCTCCTGGCTGTGAACTGGAACATCGTAAATTGATTTGAACCGCTGGCTAACCGTCCTAGGATTTCTTTGGAATGTTGGAATGTGAGATAATGTGGTTCAATCTATCCTTGCACGATACATCAAACACCCTTCGCAGCCTGAATCTCTATATGCCTCTTGTGCGAATCCAAGACCGGCGACGGAATGGAACGAATGATGTTAGCAAGTTTCTCTGCGATATCAACCTGCTTCCCGCATGCTTCGTGAGAGGTCCTACACTGGCTTTTGATCCTCGACTCCTGCTCATCAGGTGTCTCCTTCTTATACGAAAATTGGCCAAAGCCGGTGTTCCTCGCGGCCATTTCCCGTTTGTATAACTCTAACATCAGAGTCCAATTCAATTCCTCGAAGGTATAGATCTTGAAAACTTGGAGCTTAAGCCTGATGTTCTTAAGGCTTTGGAGTGCAAGTGTTGGTTCAGTGTCTGGTACAACAACATATCCCACAGTCTTTAGAATATTCATGACGGATCCTAGGATCATGGCTCTACACTCGGGTTTATTATAGGGGGCCACAACCCCACATGATGCCTTGGAGCCAGAAATATAGAGTTCGGCGCAAAGTAAGCGTATCCGGGCTATAACATTCGCTCTGACCTGGAGTATATTTTCTGCGAAAGAGATTCAGCGTGCCTATCATCAATGTAAGAAAAGCTAAGGAAATACCAATAAACCCCGAAGGTGTAAGATGACTCAGTGCCCACCCTTTACCGACTGCTCCATTTCTGTCCACTTCGATATTCATGAGCACATCCCGGGCTACCCTTTGAAAATCTTCTAGGTTCCCGAAAGTCCAGGAGACGAACAAAGACTCTCCGTACGAGCTGTAGAGCGTGCAATTCTTGTTTGGCGCAGTCCAGTTATATTGGTCCAGGAAATGTCGAACCAGATGGACGGTATCGTACTTGTCGCACACCACAGCTAGATTAACGAGTTCCTCCATCGTCAACTTCTTCGGGAGTTCCTTGTGCTGGTAATGAGCGATGCGAAGAACGATGAGCATGGCGTGAGGGTCATCTTCCGGGAGATCAATGGATGTAGCTTTGTGCTCTGCCCAATCCGAACCGAACATTGCACACCAGACGCTGCTGACCATCCGAAGAGCGCTCTTGGCCACTTCAACCTCCTGCTTTTCTTTGCCAAGGACCAAAGTCAAGTCGGCAGCATTGTGGAGGATGATTGTCGATGGCATGGCCGGAGTGGTGGGGTTAAGGCCTATCAAAGATATGATGTTGTCGTTGCCACAAGAGAGGAGTTGGATTACTCGATCGTTTGAGGGGTTGAGGAAGGGAGTTTGCGTTTAAGATTCGCCGGCGGGCGCCAAAATCATTTGTCCACTGAGGCAGCGGAAAATGAGTCTGGTGTTATTGTCACTTAACACGGGGTCATGCTGTGATGTGGTCAATTACGGATACCAGTCGAAATCACGACAGTCACGGTGCCGGCAGCTTTTGTCGGTGATGAACTTGTCTGGAGGTGCGTAAGTGCATACGAGAAGTTGGGTCACATGTTCTTGCTGTTGCCTCATGTGTGCCAAGCCACTAAAGTCCGGGCTGAAACGTAACCTTGGAACCCCAACCCCTTGATAAACACATTCACCCAAAAACCCTACCCCTTGGTTGCTCTCTCAACTCACCTTCACTGTACAACCCGCTATACATAACTCATTCATCTGGATCTTCCCATCCGTTATTTTGGGATCTTTTCAACTAGCAACCTTTTTCTCATGCCTGCGGAAACGTCCGCCGTTGCATGCCTCAAACAAATGGAGACATGGCAGCGAAAGTCAAGCTCAAATGCGAGGACCCTCCGACGGTAACACTCCACAAGTCTGGCGACGTTACTATCATCGGTAGCGAGAAGGAACAGAGTGTTGTTGTCTCTAGCAGCGTCTTGCGTCACACTAGCCAGGTTTGGCGCGCCATGTTCAACGATCGGTGGACAGAGAGCACATCAACCGAGATACGTTTGCCAGATGATAATGCAGATACCATGCGTGTAGTCTTGTGAATCGCTCACCTTCACATTACTGAAGTCCCGAAGAAAGGAGCGCTTGGTTTCAAAGATCTAGCCAACCTGGTCCAAGTATGCGACAAGGACGATCTTGTGCACGTCGTTCGGCCGTTCCTGAACCTGCACGAGTGGATCGAGGGTCTGAAGACCACGTTATGCGCGAGCGGATACGAGCAATGTCTTCTTATTACATGGACTTTGGGATTGACGATATGTGCTGGAAACTTCTTCGATCACTTTTGAAAACGACAAGGCTGAATGAAGAGGGCGTCCCCATTGACTTGTTCGGGCAGCCACTAAAGATGGACTACCCCCCAATATCATCGGTAGGTCCGGTTTCTTTTATGCCGGACTCGCTGGTCTGAACAGGTTTCCGGGAACACCGACCTTCGATCCACACACGGTGGTCTTTCTCACTAAAACATGATAGAATTTGATTGAAAGCTGACACATCGTACAAAAACAGCGTGGGATTGCGATTTGATATCGTTTCTAGAATTCTTAAGAAATTCCACGCAACACTTGCCGAGATATCTGGGACGAAAATTTGTCAAGAAACTGATCGGTACAGCTGGAATGACAACGGTGAAATGGAGCATTATCACTGTCTTACCCTCGGGTCGCTGGTACAAACGTTCACTAGTGAAGGACTGTTCCCAGTCTGTCTGGAGCCCAGTGAATATAAGGAGAGCATTACTCATCTTCACACGGTGATGACAAGATCTTCACCATACAAATGGAGTGATAGTCATCTCTCCTGCACGATAAAATATATAAAATATACCCCGGAGAACATTACTCAGGATTTCATAACCAAGATGATAGACACCATACCAGCCCAGCATCTATCACGGCTCGTACACTACAAGACGCATATGGAGGCACAAGCGAGGATGTAAGAGAATACAGTACCTGGCAACCTGCTGAGGGATAATTGGCTGTAGTCTCTGGTAGTCTCTGTGGCGGGCGAATTTCGTAAAACTTTTTTGAGATGAGCGACTTTCTGATACGGAGCACCTTTCTCTTTTGTAACAACAATAGCTTACCATCCAAATGAAGACTTCATTTATTCCTACAAGTAATTTCTCTACGCGCTAAAAGAGGCGCCCACTGCTTATGGGGTAATCGCGCCTCTGGATATTGTAACCATCCAGGGAGTGAAGATTATGCCACCACTTCATTTCATCATAGTGAGAACCCACTTTCACTTCCTGTGAACGTTTGCCAAGTTCCCTCACCAGCCCGTACTTAATTCGTCTTACTTCGCATCTTCAATTACTCTCTGATTCCCTGCACCATTTTTCCCCCGTACCAGACGCATTGTTCGCTCCTATCCCAGCCTTGGATTCTCTTTTGGAGGCTACTCCCGTCGCAACCATGGCCTCCGCTTACGTCCCATCAAGTTCCCAGACCGTCAGACTTGAATACGCCTGCGAGCCGGTCCCCAGCTCACCCAACGTCGTCGCGCTCGATAATGGATACGATTTCACGCTTGTGGTTGGAACCGAGGACAGATTCCAAGGCCAGCAGAGGTTTCGCGTCTGCATCAGGACTTTGAAACTGGCCAGCGTGGTATGGACTGCCATGATTGGCGGAAGATTCGCCGAGAGTTTCTAGTCCGAAGTTCACTTTTCGGACAACACTCTAAAAGCCTGTCTCGTAGTCTTCCAGATCCCCCAATTTAAGTCTTAGGATTCGCCAGCAACCTTGACCAAGGAGGAATTTCTCGACATAGCTTGTTTCTGTGACAAGTATGACTTGGGCCATATTGTACAGCTGTATGTTCTGTCCAAGGAGTGACTACTTCCATTCAAGGTGGATGGCGGATTGTGGAAGCCGGACATTGATCTGTCGACCTGGATCTACGTCCCTTCGGTCTTCAAGCTTGACAAAGATTTCGAGTATCTTGTTTGCCGCCTCGCTATGGCTGTGGCTGTGGATGACACATGAACCTTCGTCCGCACAGTCAGCGTATCCAAGAAAGGCATCGCAATGGTCGAACTCGTCGAGGAACTTCAGGTAAAGCGCTGTGTAATCAATTTGCAAACTTCGGACACTTCCTTACCTAGATGTCACAGAATCACTATCCGGATCATAGCTAACAGTTTTCCCAGTCAAGATCCACAAGCTGAGGACGAAGATTCTCGGGAAATTCGCCCAATCATGCATTGACGGTCTCGAAGCTGAACTTACTAAGAACCCCTGCAAGAAGGAATCAATCGGTTGTCATGCGACTGGAGTCGGCGTTTTGGCCCTCAAATTTCGAACTCTTGGTCTCCCCTTCATTCCGAACGGGGAGGCGGATATGCGACGAAGTATCGACGCGTATTGAAATGGTCTCAAGGACATTTGAAAAGAGTTGAAAGGCTATAAAGGCGGCGCAAATTTGCTCGATTGAGAACTGTGTTTGGGCGATTTGCATTGTTGAACAAGATCAAACTCATGATTGAGGAGCATATGAGCAAGCGATATGTGGACCAGTGGTCTAAGGTACGTCGATCACCCCGTAAGACAACCTTTGCTAACATGTTGTAGGGCCGGTACTTCTGATCTAAATGCCTTCCGGCGGAGGACTTTCTTGTGCGACTCTTTGCGGGCTTTGGTCATTGTCCTGCAAATTATCGGCTTCCAGACGCGTATCGCTTTTGGTTGTCTTAAAGCGGTATCCGGCACGCAAGCAAGGCGACTCGTAGCAAATAAGACGGTAATTAGTAGTTCTGGGATACAATTCGCATTTCATTCTTGAACCGTCTAAACTCCGATAGGTATCGTAAACGCCACACAGGAATCAGAAATACAATACGTGTCAAGTCCTCATCTCAGCCTTCTCCGCTAACAGCACAGCAAGCCTCTCCATGACCTCTTCCGCACCTTCCTCGCTATCACTACCTCCGTCTTCACTCCCTTCACTCTCTTCACTATCACTACCCCCACCTCTCCCGCTGAACAATCTCCCCATCAGATCTTTTGCCTCGCCCACCGTATTCTGCAAGGAACATTTACTTGCCTCCTCTACATCTGCAATTAACCCCACCAGCTTATTCACATTGACCTTCGTCCTCGGCACAACATGCCCATCGCGATAATCCATCGTCTTCGTCATCTCCCTCGCACACATCCCCTGCAACCTCTTCCCGTCCTTATACCACAGATCCCTCAACCCACACGCCTGCACCGTATACCCCGGAAACCTTCCGTCACTCCTCTCTAAATACTCACTCAGCTTCCCCATCATCTTCTCAATCCCATCCATCTGCGCCACATCCCCCGTCGTCCCCGCCCCAATCGCTACTACGAACCGCAAACTCGGGAACGTAGCTAGCCCGAGCAGGCGCAGCGCAAGCATACTCAATGCTGTCATGGCGCCTTGGCTGAAGCCGAGAATGGAGACGACATCGTTGGCATCGATGTTTTGAAGTTGGAGTTGTTGTGCGATATATTGCGCTACGCCGAAAAGCTCGGCGACGCGGAGAGATGAGGGGAGAGAGGGTGCGAGCCAGCGTGAATAGGAGGGCATGTCGGCGAAGAGGGGGAGGACGCCGGGACCGGGGGCGGAGGGGATCGGTGCATCGAGGTAGATGAGGTCGTAGGTTTTGGAGAGAGATTTTGCTAGTAGGTGGGTTTGGACGCCTGGTAGGCTATGTTAGCGGTGATGGAGAGATATTTCCGGGTGACAGAGGAGGCTAGCCGAGAGAAATGCCGTTCGGGGAGAAAGTGGGTAAGTTCACGT
Organism: Clohesyomyces aquaticus; assembly: GCA_002105025.1. Lineage (NCBI taxonomy): Eukaryota > Fungi > Ascomycota > Dothideomycetes > Pleosporales > Lindgomycetaceae > Clohesyomyces > Clohesyomyces aquaticus. Next base: position 52,967 of record MCFA01000040.1, read on the forward strand.
ACCGAAGATGGCGGCGGAGCTACCTGAGCCGTGAAGCATGAGCATGATTGGCTTGCGGGGCTTGGGAGTTTTAACGTTGCGTAGCATCTTGATGGTGATATACTGGGGATTTTAAATTGCGGTTATTTAATCAATCCAAGTCTTTCGTAGATACTCAAACTCAAGTCTTTGCTTCCATGAGAAGTTTTGACGTGGCTGATTGGTAACGGATTAGAGCTCGAGACTGCAGCTCGATGTATTCAAACTACTGAGTAGAAAATGGGAGAAGGACTTCAAGAAGTAAAGACAGAGATGGCCTTTTTGCAAAGGCTAGATATCTACGTAGGTACCGCTCCAGCTATATACGCCACTACCTCGGCATTGCCTTCAACGCGTGAACGCGGTATACTCCAAAATAGACCTCGGGATTGATGTGCATGACATCCATATGGATTATGATGGATTGTATCGTCCGCGTGCATTGTGACGTCGATATGGATTCTTGAATGAGACAATGGATGAAGAAGGTCGAAATCCATCATCCATACTGTAATCCTGAGTGGGTATGTTGAGGCTGGTGGTCTGCGAGTCGGGAAAGACACTAACCATGTATGTACATGAAACTTACCTGGCAAGATGTGGCTGCACTTTCTCTAGATTCTCGACGGAGATCCACGAATAGCTAAAGGAGATACTTGAACAAATGGTAATTTTTGTCTTCCTGACCTTCATTGACCACGTTCAATGATTTATTACCGATATCACTGAGGTATGGCGAAGAGCTTGCACAAGTGATGGATTATGCGCTTGAGGCCGATGCGCGATTCTACTTCCGAAGAGAGAATCCTCATGGGTCCCTCAGGATTAAAAGACTATGAAAGCAAACCGTTCCCGTGCTGGCTTATGAGTCTTGATGCCCTGGTGCTGGCACGGTCTCTCCAGACCTTGTTGAAGGCAAGGCAACTGCGATGATACTACATCGAACTTGTTGGACATCAGTTGCATTCGTGACATTGATTGCCATATCGAATATCGCCGTGTTAATTCTGTTTTCCGACATTGCATTGCCACCCGCCACAATCATGTTTTCAGTGTGATTTGCTGGCGGATAATGCGACAACCAATCAGACGTATCCCATCCCAGACCTGATGAACGAGACCTGTCCTCATACTGGCTGACAATGAGACTTATGTCTTGGCACTGGCTGACATTTCAACCAACAGATGATCTGAAACTCGTCGAAAAGGGACGATCTCACATTAAAGCAGTCCTAAACACAACGTGGCCGTGGAAGCGTCGGACTCGTTCCTGGTGCATCGCATTGATTGGCTCGCTTGGGGCGACAGGGGTGTGAAACGATCCTGCCCGTCCCGGAACCCTCAAAGCCACATCATCACCCATCCTTCCGTCCCATCAATTACTTGCACAATCGATACCAACATGTATGGTGGAATCTCAGAATGGGATTCTCTTTGGCCATCTGGCAAGAGACCAGCAGTCCACGACACGCTGGCTTCTGGAGCAGGCACAGCCTCTGCTCGAAGGAGCTTGGGCACGAGGGTCTACAACTTAAGCTCTTATCCTCCATCCTATGCCTTCATGCTCCTCTAGCACACTTACACTCACATTCACACTTACCGTCAACGAAATATCTCTTTTTGGGGATCTTGCAGATTTTTCGTTGTACGGCTACTATCCACCAATCTCTCCCATCACAGCCATTTCCACCCTAGAAACTTCCAACCCCCTAGTCATTTCAACTCTCAGACATTCTTCTCGTTAGAATGGCTCCTTCGTATGTCAACGAGCCAATTGCCGTTATCGGTAGTGGTTGCCGGTTGCCCGGGGACGCTACAAATCCTTCGAAACTCTGGGCCCTGCTCCAAGATCCACGAGATGTCCAGAGGAAAATCGATCGATTCAGGGCCGACAACTTCCACAATAAGGATGGCCATTACCACGGTGCCAGCAACGTCCTCGCAGCCTACCTCCTCGAGGAAGACCCGAAACTCTTTGATACCCAATTCTTCAACATCCCGCTAAGCGAGGCTGAGGCTATTGATCCTCAGCAACGGCTCTTGTTGGAGACGGTCTACGAGTCGCTTGAGACGGCTGGTATAAGCATGGAAAGTCTTTCTGGTTCAAATACCGCGGTTTACGTCGGTGTAATGTGCAATGATTTCGAACAAATTGGTTCGTTCCCCCACGCTTTCCATTTCATGCACGTCGTACTGATTTGTAATTAGTTTACGGTGATCCGGAGAACGTGCCTACATATGCGTCAACGGGATCGCACCGTAGTATCCTGTCAAACCGACTGTCGTATTTCTTCAATTGGCATGGCCCCTCAATGACCATCGACACAGCCTGCTCGAGCAGTCTCGTTGCGGTGCACCAGGCCGTGCAAGCGCTGAGAACAGGTGAATCTCCAGTCGCCGTGGCGGCTGGCACTAATCTCATTTTCACGCCAACCATGTTCGTCTCCGAGAGCAATCTGAACATGTTGTCCAAGGATGGCCGGTCGCGAATGTGGGACGCCAATGCGAACGGATACGCTCGCGGAGAAGGTGTTGGCTCCATCGTCATGAAAACGCTTTCCGCAGCCTTGCGCGACGGCGACCACATTGAATACATCATCCGCGAGACGGGTGTGAACCAGGATGGTAAAACGCCGGGGATAACCATGCGTAAGTTTACACAATCGCTTGTTTCAGCAACCTCGTGACTAACAAAAAGTGTAACAGCAAGTTCCGAGATGCAGGCGGCGTTAATTCGAGATACATACGCCCGAGCTGGTCTTGATCCACTGAAGCGCCGCGACCGTTGCCAGTACTTTGAAGCTCATGGGACGGGAACCCCAGCTGGTGACCCTCAGGAGGCCGGGGCCATCTTCAAAGCTTTCTTCGCCGATAAAGACGCCCAGTCCGAGGGTTCATCCGATAGAGAGGGATTCGAAGATGAAGACATTCTCTACGTTGGTTCCGTGAAGACCATAATCGGCCATACTGAGGGCACCGCGGGTATTGCTGGTGTGATGAAAGCTGCCTTGGCTATTCAGAACAAGACGATTCCGCCGAATATGCTCTTCACCAAACTGAATCCTGCCTTAGAGCCATACTACAACAACCTCAAGATTCCGATCCAGTTGCGCGATTGGCCGGACCTACCAGCGGGCGTTCCTCGTAGAGCTTCGGTTAACAGCTTTGGTTTTGGTGGTGCAAATGCCCATGCTATCATCGAGAGTTATGAGCCTGAGATCGTCTCGCTACCAAAGGCCCTCCAACCGTCCGGTGACTCTACTCCGTATACTTTCGTTTTTTCTGCCATCTCAGAAAAGTCGCTTGCCGCGCAGCTCAACTCCTACCTCAACTTTTTGGAAGGAAATCCCGACTTCGATCTCGGCACGCTTTCCTGGTCCTTATTTCGAAGAACCGCTTTCAACTTCCGCATCGCCTTCTCCGCCAGCTCTGCCAAATCGCTCGTTTCGCAAATCGCGGTTGCGCTCGAGAAGGCCGAGACGAAGAAGGACTCACTTGGAAATCGTGCCAACCCGAAAGCACCTCGTGAGATCTTTGGTGTTTTTACCGGCCAAGGCGCTCAATGGGCTACAATGGGTAAACAACTGATTCTCACGTCTCACCTCGCAGAGGCTGTGATCGACGACCTTGAAGAATCTCTTGCTGCGCTACCCGACAGACCAGATTGGTCGCTGAAAGCCGAGATGCTGGCATCTAAGGAGAACTCTAGAATTGCAGAAGGTGTCATATCTCAACCCCTCTGTACCGCTGTTCAACTCATGCTTGTTGAACTGCTTCGAGAGGCTGGCATCCGTTTCTCGGCCGTTGTCGGCCACTCTTCCGGCGAAATCGCCTGCGCCTATGTCTCTGGATTCCTGTCAGCAAGAGACGCTATCCGTGTGGCCTTCTATCGTGGCAAGTATACACCACTTGCCAGGGGAGGTTCCATGATTGCCGCTGGCACGGATATGTCGGACGCGATCGAGCTCTGCAATCTTCCCAAGCTCAAGGGCAAGGCTCAATTTGCGGCCAGCAACTCTGGCGCCAGTGTCACCATATCCGGGAACGCAGAAGCCATCGATCTTGTTGAGATGGTGATGCAAGATGAGTCGAAGTTCGCACGAAAACTCAAAGTCGACACTGCCTACCACAGCTTTCACATGCGCGTTTGCTCTGAACCGTATGTTGCATCGCTTGAAGAATGCGGCATTCGGATTCGCGAACCCGACGCGAATGACTGCCCATGGTTTTCATCCGTTACCAACGACAACATCAAGGTCACGATGGATATGGCAGCGGCTTTGAAGAGTATCTATTGGCGTGACAACATGCTCCAGCCCGTGCTGTTCTCTCAGGCTCTCAAATCAGCGCTTTCTGCTAGTCCAGCTCCTGGTGTTGTTCTCGAAGTTGGGCCTCACCCGGCTCTGAAAGGCCCAGCCACCATGAACCTTGAGGATGCAATCGGCCCTGTTCCGTATTTTGGTACACTTTCCCGAGGTCAGAACGATGCGCTAGCGATCACCACTACTCTAGGCTCCATATGGACTATTCTTGGAGCATCCAGAATCGACTTCCAAAGTTTCCACCGAGCCTTTGTCAAGGATGCAAAATTTGAGATATCCAAAAACCTTCCGGCATACGCCTGGGATCACGAAAAGATTGTTTGGAACGAATCGCGCATTTCCAAAGCACATCGTCTACGTACATGCCCGAAGCACGAACTACTTGGCGTACGCCTCAACGACGAGGTTGAAGGCGAGCTCCGATGGCGCAACTATCTTAAGCCGAAGGAAATGCCGTGGATATCAGGTCATCAAATTCAAAGTCAAATGGTCTTCCCCGCAGCAGGTTTTGCTACCATGGCCCTTGAGGGTGCTCGCAACCTTGCTCCACTAGACACCATTCGTCTTATGGAATTGCAGAACTTCAGCATTCACAAAGGGCTGTCCTTCCTTGACGAGAATTCCAGTGTCGAGATCATATTTGTTCTCTCGAACGTACACAAGGATGATAGCCATATTACGGCAGACTTTGCATGCAATGCTTGTCTCAACAAGGATGCTGGGGATTTCACATCGATGGCTGGGGGTAAAGTTAGAGTCACCCTTGGCGAGCAATCTGCCGAAGCGCTTCCAGAGCGGCCACATTGGCCAAATAATTTCATCGAAACCAGTGTTGAGCACTTCTACGAGGAACTTGCCAACCTTGGATACGGTTATAATGGTATGTTCCAGGGCATTGCCGAATTGCAGCGCACGAATAGTGGATCTAAGGGCATCCTCAACATACCCGAGGACGAAGACTCTGCTGCACAAAATTGGATTATCCACCCTGCCACCCTGGACGTCGCTTTCCAAGCCGTTTTTGCTGCCGTTGGTGCGCCGGGTGACGGACGCCTCTGGACCATGCATGTTCCGACCATGATCAACAGCATCACGGTGAATCCTAGCGCACTTGAAGTGACCACCGGTATTGAAACTTCGTTGCCCTTTGATGCCTGCCTAGTAGATGCTATCGACGATGGCATCGCCGGGGACATTGAGCTCTACGACGAGGATGGTCGCCATGCCATTGTCCAGATACAGGGTTTGAATGTCACTCCTTTGACCAAACCAAGTGCTGCGGATGACCGCAAAACCTTCGCCGCCATGGAGTGGGAGCTTGCTTCGCCGGATCTGGTTAGCGACTGGACCGAGGCGAGCCTTAGCGAAAGCGATCGCAAGGTCTCTGCTTTTGCGGAGCGCCTTTCATTTTTTATCTTGCGAGAAGTCTGCGAGACCGCTCCGATAGAGGAGATTGAGGTCAATGGAACAGAGCATCAACGCGCTCTCCTCCAATGGGCCCTGCATGTGGTCGAGACTACTCGGACAGGGAAACATCCAACCTGTTCGAAGCAATACCTCGCCGATACCTGGGAGTTGTTGGAGAGACCCTCGAAATACCTTGCTCAAACCAACCCCCTGGTACGCGAATGTCTCCTAGTCAAGGAGCGACTCCAGCCTTTTCTTACCAGCGAATTATCGTCCGAAGAGTGTCCTGGAGCTTCCAGGGCAATTTATGACAGCGCCCTGTTCTTTCACACCTGTATCGAACGTTTGGTTGGCCTCGTCAAGCAAATCAGTTTCCGACACCGAAATATGAGGATCCTTCAGATAGGCACGGGCAAGGGATCACTGACTCAAGACATGCTCTGTATGCTTGGCGACAACTTCACGTCCTACACCTGCACCGATACCGACGATGTGGGCTTCGATAACCTGCGGTCGTTGTTTTCAGGCCCGATGTCTGAGAGGATGGTGTATAAAACGTTAGATCTTGAGCAGGACCCAGCTGAGCAGGGCTTCAATGGTGGCTACTATGACTTGGTAATCTCGAGCAATGCCATCCACAACACTCCGGATCTGGAACAATCACTTGCTCATATCCGATCGATTATGCGCCCCGGAGGATATCTCGCATTCCTCGAACCGACGAGTAGCAAATCGCTAGCGATCGCTCTCGGAAGTTGCTTAGACTCCAACTGGTTTGCTGGGGTTGAGGACGAGCGCAAGTATTCTCCTCTGGTCGCCCAAAGGTTCTGGGACAATACACTCCGCGATACTGGATTTTCTGGCATCGATACTGCCACTCCTGAGGAACCTAACTACGCCGTTCCTTTCTCCGTTATGTGTTCCATGGCAACCGATGCAAATGTAGACTTCATTCGGGACCCATTGGCATATTCGGGCCAGAAGAAATTTAACTACGATCTTCTCATCATCGGAGGCGCAACAATGCACACCAGCCACCTTGTCCGGGGCCTCAAGCGTGTTCTTAGTCCCTTCTTCGAAAAGGTGGTCCATGCAGAAACTATCGTCGATATTGGTGATGAGATTATCGCCACCCAGCCTACCACTATCAGCTTGGCCGAGCTTGACGAGCCTCTCTTCAAGCCATTCACTGAGGAGAAGTTCAAGTCAATCGTGAAGCTGTGCGATAATCTGCAGGGTATGCTGTGGGTCACGGCTGGCAGTCGAGGCGAAGACCCATACCAGAACATGATGGTAGCAGCAGGCCGGTGTTTGGAGGGCGAGATCCCGAACCTCCGCCTGCAGTTTCTCAACTTTGATGGCAGCGACAAGCCCACCCCCGACCTCTTGGCTTTCCACCTTCTCCGTCTGCATTTGACACTTGGATATCCAGGAAGACCTGGGCTAAAGAAGGCCGGAGAAATGCTCTACACTATTGAGCGTGAGCTCACAGTCCAAAATGGCGCACTTCGGATCCCACGCTACATCTTTTCCGACACTATCAACACACGTCTCAACTCGGACAAGCGACTTATCACCCATGATGTGGACCAATCGGCCACGGCGGTGGAGTTAGATGTCTCTACTTCCTCGTACAAGCTTCTCGAGCGTATGCAGTCATCAATCACCGGCTTCGTCGACATGAATGTAAGCAAGGCTCTTCTCCATGCCATCAAGATTGGGGGCATCGGTTGCTTGTATGTCATCCTTGGCCGACTTCAGAATGGGAAGAAAATCATTGCACTGTCCGAAACCAACCGTTCAATCGTCTCTGTTCCTGAATCGCATATCGTCGAAGTTGATGTTGATGAGGAAAGCGAGTCCAATTTACTTCTGCAGGTTGCCGCACAGCTCCTAAGCATGACGATCCTGACAAGCTCCTCTGGGTCGGTGCTTGTGAACGAGCCATCGCAAGCACTGGCATATGCTCTCATTAGCCTAGCGGCCGCGGTGGGAAAGACAGTGGTCATTACCTCGACATCTTCAGCGCTTCGTGGCGCCAAGCTGATCCACGCATCTGCCCCAGATCGCACACTATCTCTCGCTATTCCAAAGGACGCCACGCTATTTGTAGATCTCTCTCATAGAGAATCCAGATTCGCCAAATATCTCCCTGTCGGGTGTGAAAGCAAGAATAACGCCGACCTCTTTAGCCATAGTGCCTTTGTATATGGCACTCTCGACAGTACCGCCCTCAGTGAGGCTGTCAACCGTGCCTTACTATCATTTAGGCATCGGACTGAAGATTCTGATACTATTCACGCGAGTTCCATCCCCTCCCAGCCACTGCGCACCCCTAGCCTCCAAATTCTGGACTGGACGGCCGACCTAACTCTTCCCGCTGCCATTGTCCCAGCTGACGAGTCCATCCAATTTCGAAGCAACCGCACTTACTTCATGGTAGGCATGGCCGGTGAACTTGGCCTGCAGACTATCAAGTGGATGGTGCTTCGCGGAGCGAGGTACATTGCGTTATCCTCCAGAAACCCCAAGGTCGACCAAGGCTGGCTGCAGCACATCGAATCGCAGGGTGCCACCGTCAAGCTATATGCAATGGACGTGACGAGGCGAGCCTCCGTACAGGCAGTGCACAAGCAACTTTGCGCTGAGATGCCCCCAGTTGCTGGAGTTATGAACGGCGCTATGATTCTCATCGATGCACTATTCTCCAACAACGACCATGCCACGTTTGACAGGGTCCTTCGTCCGAAGGTCGACGGTACTGTCTTTCTCGATGAGATATTCAATACGACCGATTTGGATTTCTTCATTGTCACATCTTCGCTTGCTTCGGTTTCTGGGAACATTGGTCAGACGGCATATGCCGCAGCGAACGCCTTCATGTGCAGCTTGATCGCAGGTCGTCGCATGCGCGGCCTTCCCGGGAGTGCACTAAATATGCCTGGTATGTAAATGCTCTTTCTCTCTGTACTTGTCTAACATCAGTCTAGGTATCGTTGGTCTCGGCTACTTGAACCGTGATCCACGTAAGCTTTGGCGCCTCAAGAAGATAGGCTACGTCAACATCAGCGAATGGGAGTTCTTCCAGTTCTTCTCCGAGGCTATTGTTGCGGGGCGCCCCAACTCTGGACTCAACCCAGAAATCACGGCCGGTCTGCAAAGAAGCGACGTTGCCACAGTTGAAGATCCTCCCCACTGGTTTTTAACCCACCGCTTCTCCACGCTGCATCTGGTACCAGCTTCTGGTGATGGCGCAACGGACGGCGATAAGGATGGTGTTTCAACTCGCAGCAAGCTTGCGGATTCCACGAACGAGAACGAGGTTTCCGAAGTTGTCCTGGAAGGTCTCATCAACATCCTTTGCATCCGCCTCAATATGGACCCAGCCCAGGGCACTATCACTCCAGACTCAGCTATCGTTGAGCTTGGTGTCGACTCCCTGCTTGCAGTGGATATGCGCGCATGGTTTACCAAGGAGTTGGATCTTGATATGCCGGTTCTGAAGATCCTGGGTGGCGCAACTGTACAGGAGCTCGTCGATGATGCCGTGAAGCGCTTGGCACCCGAGCTGATACCAAATCTTGCTCGGGATGGCGCGCCACCAGCTGAGGGTGTCATTGCGGATACTAATGAGCATATTGCTACCGTGGAAGAAGATGTCACTGTCGAAGACGCTATATCGCCGCGTGAAACCATTGTTGTGGCGGCTGCGTCTTTGGTTGCAACCGTGGAGGAGGTCTTCACTGTTGCTCCTCTCGATCTGCCATCTTTCGAAGACTCACCCCAAGATGTCACTATCACGCAAAGCTGGGAGACTGCTAGCTACTCGCCCTCATCCCGTACATATGATTCTGAAGATGTCGCTCAGTGCTCCGGCGTGCAGACCCCACTCACCACGCACTCAGACGCCGACATAGAGCTACCCAAAGCTCAAGATCGAGTCGTTTCGGAAATGACTGCTAGCGCTGAGGTCGACGGATTTGACACACAAGATGGAGAAGAGCCCGTTGCCAAGTTGTTCTCGCTGATGCCGGATCGGGTCGGAAAGCCTCTTGAATTCGTCAGAAAGGCGAGAATGTCGTACGGCACATCTCGCTTCTGGTTCCTGATGCAATACCTTCAAGATCCCACCAGCTTCAACCTTCTGGCTCATTTGAAGTGCACAGGGAAGGTTGACGATACCAAGGCTGAGCGGGCACTTCGTGAGCTCGGGAACCGACACGAGATCTTCCGCACGGCCTTCTTCGCAGATTCCGACAACCTAAACGAGCCAACTATGGGCGTTCTCAAGGAGTCTGCATTGAGAATGGAAAGACGAAACCGTGTAACCGAAGCTGACATTGAGGCCGAAGAGCAGGAACTCTTGAACTACGAATTCAAGCTCGAACAGGGCGAGACCATTCGGATGAAGATGCTCTCCATTGACGAAGAAACCCATCACGTCCTCTTCGCGTTCCACCATATCGCCATGGATGGGTTCAGTTTCAACATTCTACTATCGGAGATCAACCAACTATACGATAGCCAAACCCTCGGCCCGGTTAGCATGCAATTCACCGACTTTGCAACTCGTCAAAGAAAGCAGATAACTGAGGGTAGTTTGGACAAGGAATTCCAGTTTTGGAAGGATATGTACAGCACCAAGCTTCCTTCTGGCGAGGTCACCCCGGACTTCCCCGAACCCCTGCCGCTCTTCAACCTCGCTCAAAGCCCGCGCAAAAGCTTGGATAATTACGAGTTCCAGGAGTCTGCGCTTATGCTCGATGCCCGCACCCTGCGACAGATCAAGGCCCAATGCCGCAAGCACAAGATTACAACATTCCATTTTTTCCTTGGCGTTCTTCGCACGTTTTTGTTCCGACAGCTTGACGTCGATGACCTGGTCATTGGTATCGCCGACGCCAACCGCACCGATAACTCGCTGGATAGCACTATTGGGTTCATGCTTAACCTTCTTCCCCTTCGCTTCAAGAGTGAGAATGGAGACAAAGGCGCTGTCTTCAAAGACGTCGTTCAAGCGGCACGCAAGATCGCTTATGATGGGCTTGCACATTCTAAGCTTCCCTTTGACGCCCTCCTCGAGAAGCTGGATATCCCGCGATCGGCAGCCCATAGCCCTCTCTTCCAGGTCTGGATGGACTACCGTCCGTTCCGTCCCGATTACATGCCAACTATGTTCGGTGGTGAGGCAAGCGGCACTCAAACTGTTGGTCGCAATGGATACGATCTCACTCTCGATGTCAACGAGATCAATGGGACGGACGTTCGCATTTCCTTCCGGACACAGAAATATCTATACTCCGCGAGTGCCACTAAGACTTTGTTCGACAGTTACATGAGGCTGGTGAAAGCTTTCGCCGTCAACTTTGAACTGCCGGTAGATTCGGTTTCTCTTTGGAACCAGAAGGAAATAGACGCGGCCAAGGCGCTAGGTCAAGGTCAGTCTTCAGTTCTATGCCACATTCTTGACGATCGGCTGCTAACCTGGGCCAGGTCCCATGATCGAATCCGACTGGCCCGAGACACTGTCACATCGCATTGCAAATATTGCTCAGCAACACCCAGACCGGGAGGCTGTTAAAGATGGCTGTGGAAATAGTATTACCTACGATCAGCTTCAGCACCGTATACAAGCCATCAGCGACACGCTCACCCAAGCTGGAGTCAAACAGGGATCCCGAGTTGCCGTTTTCCAGCAACCGAGCGCGGACTGGGTTTGTTCACTGCTTGGCATCTGGCATGCTGGCGGTGCTTACATCCCAATGGACCTTCGAAACTCCCTTCCTAGACTAGCTCAGATCACCGCGACCGCCAAACCCACCGCCATCCTCTGCCACGATGAGACCGAAGGGAAGGTGCCCGAGCTCAAGTCTTCCGCTGCACTTGTGAACGTCTCTAGCTTAGAGCACGCACAGCCTCTCACAAAGACACAAGCCAGGCCAAATACCACTGCGGCCATTCTCTTTACCAGCGGTTCTACCGGCACTCCAAAGGGAGTTATCCTACGGCATGCTGCTTTCCGCAACACAATCGAGGGCCTGGTCAAGCAGTATAACATCGGGGCTGAGAAAGTACTTCAGCAGAGCGCCTTCACGTTCGATTTTTCACTCGATCAGATCCTCTGTGGCTTGGTTAACGGCGGGTCAGTCTTTGTTGTCCCCAAGGAACAACGTGGCGACCCAGTTGCTATTTCCAATATCATCGCAACGGAGGGTATCACCTACACCCGGGCGACACCTTCAGAGTACAGCAGTTGGATCACTTACAGCGCGGAAGATCTTCGCAACGCCGTGACCTGGACATTTGCTTGGGGTGGCGGCGAATACATGCCCCGCTCTCTTCGCGAAAGCATTGCATCCCTCGAACTCCCCACCCTCCGTCTATACAACTCATACGGGCCTGCGGAAAGCATAACCTGTACCAAGACTGGAGTACCACTGGAGATTGACGAAAGAGAGGCCGAGAACGACATCCCTGCCGGCTTCCCACTACCCAACTACTCGGTGTATATTGTAGATCGCAACGTTGAGCTCGTGCCCCAGGGTGTCAAAGGCGAGATCCTTATCGGTGGTCCCAGCGTTGCCGCCGGCTATCTCAACCAGGAAAAGCTTAGCAGTGCCAAGTTCATTAGCAATCCTTGGGGCAACGGCATCGTCTATCGCACTGGCGACACTGGCTACCTTCGCGGGGATGGCGCTCTGATGTTCCAGGGTCGCATCGCCGGGGATACTCAAGTCAAAATCCGCGGTATCCGTATCGACCTCCAGGATATCGAGTCTTGCATTTCGTCTGCTGCTGAGGGTGCCCTGCAGCGGGCTGTGGTATCTGTGCGCGGTGGTGATATGCTAGTCGCGCATGTTCAGTTCGCGACCGATCAGTATGCGGATGAGCGGTCGCAACAAGCCTTCCTCCGACAACTTCGCTTCCTGCTTCCACTACCGGTTTACATGGTTCCTTCGATGTTCATCGCAGTTGGACAGCTGCCTGTTAATGCACACGGCAAAACCGACCGAAAAGCCGTTGCCGAGCTGCCCCTGCCATCTCAAGCTGCCAGTGGTGGACGTACGGGAGATGACCTTAGCGAAACAGAGAAGACCCTCATTGCTATCTGGAAGGAAGCTGTTCCGGACGAGATGAAGGGTGTGATTGTACCGAGTAGCCAGACATCTTTCTTCGAGCTCGGAGGTAACTCACTTCTGCTCGTGAAGCTGCAGATGCTGGTAAATCAGAAGTTTGGAGTGAAGCTGGGTTTGATTGATCTATTCAGCGCGGCGTCGCTAGGTGCAATGGGTACGAAGGTAGACGTACTCTTGGGAGAGAATTGATTGTACAGCCTTCCCAATTAGGTGTGAGGGCGGGGTAATATGCCATTGATTGAATAGTTTTTGCTTTTCGATGCATAGCGACGGCGTTCTTGGTCGATGGGTTTGGGATGATGGAGTTTCATTTGTGTATTTACGTATTCCCTTGATATTTCAATGCAAGATCCCCATATGATAGAGTGCGGACCGCCCCCTATTTCGTATGTGACTTTGCTGTATTTTTGATGCTCGAGTTGAACAAATGTTCCTCGCTCTGTATTTTTAGCTCGAACCCTGGGAGTAACACGGCTTGATGTTACCGCTAACTACAAGTGGAATCTTTAGCGAATTCCGCCTCGGGAACCAGTGAATTGTTCGATCGCTCGATTGCAGGCAACGTTCGTTTGGGGACTGCATCCACGACCGTCAATACCACTGTTCATCATTCACAATCATCAAATTACCAGTTTCGGTAGGGTACCATCGCGGACCCGTGTCATTTGCTGCGGATCTGCACGGGAACCGGCGGCGGATCCTCCCAGGCTCATCCTTCGACCGCCAAGCGAAACAACGAATGACTGCGGAATCTTATTGCACAACAAAGTGGCTCATCCTCGATCTCACTGAGACTTCCGGATTACTGAGACCCCAGATTTTCTTGTGACACGCCTTGGTGTAGCGTGATCCTTTTCGGGGATTTTAGGATTGCCTATGTTGGGGGTTGTGCAACGTCTTGTCGTTGGTTCTGGGCTGGGAAGATCATGTTGGTAGGTTGATCGGCGAGACGTCAACGCGCAAGTTAGATTCTATCATCGCGGTTTTGGAGGTCACAGGCTCGAAACGAATAAGCCGGGCGAATTACAGATTGTTGCAAGACAGAGGGCTGGAGGATGAACCACTAGCAGGCACTATTTTGGATACCTGTTGGTCTAGCTCGGATTCGGATCAATACCTCCCATCCGCGAGGTCCAAATCTACCCGTATCGCGAAACAACAACCGGCCTTGAAACGCTGATCTTGCCTGTTATACCTATCTAGAAAGGACATCTACAGAAGGATCGCTGGGGAACAAGATTACACAAGCAGTCGCATAACTTCCGTGTTGGTAATGGTCATAGCTCCATGCTGCTCCATCATAGCTTCAATTTCCATTCTCGGATCCGGGCCTGGTGATCTGGAAACAATCAGCGCTTAGACTGCTTGGCTGGGCCGCAGGATTCCTTGAAGGAGTCAACACTGCCATCCATATACTGGCATCCTCAATCGAGATCACACAGATAATACCTCCTGCCACGTTACGACTCAGAAGACGATGCTCATATATGTCAATTGCGCAATGGGCAACGGTATCCGGATCCTAGATCTCTCTTCCAACAACCAAATCACTGCAGACTCTACGAGTGAACACTGTTCATGTTGTTCTAGCTCTTGATTGCCCATGTCCGGACGAGAATCAGACAGTGCTGCCCCGCCGCCAAAGAAGAAGTACCAGAGGTCGCAGAGTCCAAGAGCAGTTGAGAGAAGAAAGATACAGAATCGAATCGCCCAACGTAATCACCGTGAGTCTTCCCCAATCTCACCTTGATTTCCAGGCTGCTCTAACACTCTGTCAGGTCGACGATTGAAAGAACAAGAACAGTCTGCCGCTTCAGGAGAAGACAACAGTGACTCCGGCGAGATCTCCACATTTCTACCGTACGATTGGACAACTGCCTCCTCAATGGATGCTATGATGGCGTCAATGGATACCATGGAGGACATGTCTTTCGCTTCGGAGCCTGGATGGGGCCCCATCGATCCCATGCTGCTCATCGATCCAATGCTCTCTAACATGAACCTACCATCGGGCGATGTATTCGCATCCCATGATACGCCATTTGTATTCCCTTTCCCCGAAGGGTGCACTTGTAGTGCCATGACAGGTCCGTGTTCTCGACATCTGGACGAGATCAGATTCCAACTGTCGCTGAACGCGATGGGCTCTCCGTCAGCGAACATGATGCCGACTGCCGCTACCCCGCCCAACCCACAAGGCCTTGCTAGTCCTGCATTATCAGCAGTGGATTTGAAGAACTCACCGTCACCATTTTGTCTCGATGGCACGACTCCTTCTCAACAGAAAACCCCGAGTCTTCACCAGAGCATACATAAATCTTCGATCTCATCGCCGACTTCCGCACACAGCTTCAGAGTTGAGAAGAAGCCCAAAGGCCGACGCCGCAGCAGTACCACATCATCTGTCAAGATTTCAACGCCCCCTTCAACTACAGGCTCGACTCCTAGCGATCCAGCTAGTACGCCTGCAACCAAATACACTACCTCACCAATGTCCACAACAACAACGACCATCGACGTCGACCCCGCTACTCGCAACACTAGCCGCTTCAACGGGATCCTTTCCACCGTACGGGAAGCTGGGTTCGCGGATTTTGACTCAATGGTCAGCACCTACTACACTTGTTCTTTTACCAAGTCTTCGGTCCCAGAAATGGCCCAGCGTGCTTCACGTTCACGCCGGCTTCCTCGTCTAGTGCAGAACCTACACGCCAGTTCGAAGGCGTGGCCACGCTGGGAAGCTCGCGGATTCCGTAATGCTGCTACCGAAAACGCGAAAATAGTCTACGAGGAAGAAATCACTCGGGTTGCCCGCCATCTCGACAAGAGTGCTAGCATGAACGGAGAAGGCGATGCGCTGAGCGCGCTTCACCAACTTCGTGCAAGCGGGAAGATGGACAAGACGGAGCAGGTTCGCTTGATGGCATTGCTGACAACGCTGCCGGAGGATATTGAGATGGCGGTGCAGGATGAGGCGCCGCATTTATGGAGCTTGTTTACGGAGCTTGCTGGGACGCAGTCATTGTACTGCGATAGGGTTTCTCAGGCTGTTCTGGCTTTGCTGATTAATGGGAGGAGAAGCCAGTGGAAGAATTGATGACTTGGTGCCTAGCTTTGGGCAATGAATTAACGGCTTGGGTATGGAATGGGACTAGAACTGGGCAGCAAGGCGTGCAATTAAGTGTACATTGAGGAACGCTATCGCAAGGTAGCCTTCACTCTCGACTACCATCTTCAACTCGCAGCATTTTTCACCAGATGAGTATCTGACAATCAGTAACGTCTATTCCTCTATTCGTTTCGCACTTTGCAGCCAAGGAGAAAATCTGCCCCGCTCACGCGCAAACTATTCCGCCCTATGCAGGGGATGCTTAAGCACACCCCGCCCAAGGCTGATCCTCACACCACCTTTCCTACATCTTAGAATCCATAGCCATAAATAACTTTCTACGCCCCATCCATCCGGCAGATGCCATGCAGGAACCGTCGATCCTTTAGGAATCCTAATCGTCAGCCATCCACCCATCCAACACCGCTCCAAACCTTTCTCCATTGTCGAACCCCACTTTGAGGCTAGCTCTCGGCCTTATCAACCAAGTCGTATTAGATCTGCAGCTATCTTCACAGCCAACAGTGCGTGTTTCAATCTGAAACACACACCCGACAGTCCGAAAACGGTCAAGTGGCCACATGACTGCACAGCCACTTCCTTCGCCCCCAAATCGGGTCTTGACCACTCAACTTTAATATACATCCCACAAGCTCGGCCAACCAGCAACGGACAAGGTAGATGCGATTCCCAGAGTTCCGGAATTTGTATTGCAGGTAGCAGATGTAGCCCCCACCTTTCGCGACGCAGGAGGAGGCACAGGTGGCATCGTGACGTCGCTGGCTTATGTCTCTCTCGCTGCTGATCTTCCCCTTCTACGAACCATCAACTATTGTCCGACAAAAAGGCCAACATTTCGGAGAACTGCTCGTATCGCGCTGATATCGGACTCAACAACAGATACAGGAGAGCACCGTTTCTTGGCCAAGGACGACTCGTGTGAGGACGCAATTTCACTTCATCTCCGACACGACTTTCATCCCCGCAGTTTCAATCCAGACCCCACGATCGATCTTACGCATTCAATTTTCTCAATACTTACCCATATTGATCATATCCCTTTGCAACAGGGAAAATGGGGAATGGAGACGGCCAAATTCACTACCGCGATGGCATCGCTCTCGCCCAGGTCATACTCTTCGCCACATCCACACTCGTTGCACTAAAACTCCGCTGGACGGGGCGTATGTGCTGGTTTACCATCGGCGGCTTCAGCATTATCCGTACTGTAGGCGCGGGATGCATGTTAGGAACAATCAACAAAGACTCGATGGGACTGTGGGCGGGTGTATTCGTGTGCGAGGGTCTTGGGATTCTCATGTTAATCTTTGCGCTTTGGGAGATGATGGGAAGAATGTAAGTCTCCCCGAACCCCGTTTCTTCGAGACCGGGAAACAAGAATGTCTTGCTTATGCTACTCAGAAACTCAACCGTCCCGACTGTCCACAAGCGGATATTTCAAGTCCCGCAGATTCTAACATATATCGACATCGGCGTCTCTATCGCGGGTTTCATCACCGTGTCAAAGAAAAAACATGACCAACTCCTTCCCACGCCTTGGAGTCGCGCCGGAATCGCCATCCTGTTCCTCATATATCTATATACCGTGGGCGTATGGGCCTACTTTTGGTTCCAACGGCATCGATATGATCAGGATAGTACCAGGCTAGCCATGTGCGTTGGTGCATGCATGCCTTTGATGCTCATTCGCGTCACGTACAGCTTGATCTTCATCGCGACGGCGAATATGATGTGGAATGCCGTGAAGGGCAGCCCAACGGCGTATTTGCTGATGACGATGATACCGGAGGTTATTATGGTAGGACTTTGTTGTTTTACTGTTTGGAACACTCTTCCAGCTATTGAGATGCAGAAACAGGCAAAGTACCAGAGAGCTGAGGAAGAAGGTCAGAGCTTGGGGGAGCTTCCTCGCTGAATTGTCGCCCCAAGGATGAGATTGAGGAGAATTCCGGGTAGATTGGAATGTAAACGTGGCAAGAGGCTAGATAGATATAGATTTGAGGATAGGAATTTGGCTGACGATGCCGAGAAACTCAGAGCAAGACCAATGTCAGCCAAAAATCAGGCTGTAACCATAATGTGATCGTGATGTTCATGGCACGAAAATAAGAATCGACCCGTGCTTTCTGGATGATCGCCAGGCTTCCTCAAGGAGTGATCCCAGAACGGACCAAAGACGTGGGCCATTGCCTTGTTTTAGTCCTGGTTGTTGGAGGCTGACAAGCAGGCATCCTTCCCGAGATACGCTATGCTGGCATCATTTCTTTTCCGTGGGGTCTCAAAGAAACATACGCAACAGAACAAGTAGCTCAGTAGCTTCTATTACCCACTTCACCACATTCAACCTCTGGATTCCCGTCCATTGAAGCTTCCTCTATCTATCCCTACGCATCAGATTCACCAATGGCTCTCTCTATCAGAAATCTTCCCCAAACCCAGCGCGCAATCGTCGCGAACGAGCAGCTCGACTTTTGCATTCGCGACGATGTACCTCTCCCACCCATCGCAGACGACTGTGTCATCATCAAAACCGAATGCGTAGGACTAAATCCCGTCGACACAAAGATGATTGGACCATTCGTTGGAGTAGGCGCCGTCTATGGCGTAAGTCCATATCCCATTGAAACCCACATCAAATGCTAATTCTCAATCCAGATCGACTGCTCCGGCACCGTCGTAGCTATGGGCTCCTCCATAGCCGCCTCGGGCCGCATCCATCTCGGCGACCGCGTCTGCGGCGCCTGCGACGGTATGGAAGCTCTTCGCCCACAATCCGGCGCCTTCGCAGAATACACGTCCGTGGACGGCATCATGGCACTCAAAATGCCCGACAACATGAGCTTCGAAGTCGGCGCCGGCATGCCTCTCCGCATCGCCACCTCCGTTATGGCGATCTTCCACTCGCTCAAATTGCCGTACGAGTACCTTGTCAAACCAGCCACCGAGCCGTTCGATGTTCTTGTTTATGGCGGCGCGACGTCGACAGGGACGTTGGCGATACAGGTTTTGAAACGGATGGGCGCGAGAGTTATTACGACGTGTTCGCCACGGAATTATGGACTTGTGAGGGAGTATGGCGCGGATGAGGTGTTTGATTATCACTCCCCGACTTGTGGACAGGATATAAGGGCTCTGACACGGAATGCGCTCGAGTATGCGCTTGACTGCATTACTGAGGAGAGCACGATGAAGATCTGCTACCAGGCGATTGGTCGCTGTGGTGGGAAATGTACGTCCCTCTCCCTCCGCCCACCGTCCTTTCGTTTCCCCCACTCACAGTGTATGTTGCAGACGTCGGCCTCGAGCCCTATCCGCTCGAATCCGCGACCCGACGCACCGTCTCCCCTGACTGGGTCCTCGCGACCCATCTCCGGGGCCTACCGATCAGCTGGCCAGAGCCATTTGGAACTCCGGGTAAACCGGAGTGTGCGGATTTCAAGCGTGCGATTTGGCCGTATATGAATCCGATTTTCGAGAAGGGGGAGCTGAAGAGTCATCCCATTCGCGTGGAGCCGGATGGGTTTGAGGGACTGTTGGATGGGGTGCAGCTGTTGAGGAAGGGGGCGGTTAGGGGCGAGAAGTTGATTTATCGGACGGGGGAGAGGAGGGGCGAGGTTGTGAAGGCGCCGTAGGGGTTGGGATGGAGTGCGGGGTGGTGGGGTGGGGTGGGTTGTTTTAGTGGATGCAATGAATATACAGTTTTTCTTGTCAAGATGCTTCGAGAGGTGGCCTTTGAACAGAAATTAAAACTTCACAATATGTTCTGTAAATTTTCGGCACGAAGCGATGATATTTTATACACTAACATGTGCTAATTTGTAAATGAAAAACAGCAGATAGTGGAGCGTGATTCCAAGACATTGTTATTCCTTCTCATACATTCATGAGTCACTTGAAATATGGAACTAAAATTCCGGTAGCTCTTGCAAGACAGGCAGATTCAATCTTAAGAGCGTTTGTCACGGTTATGGAATACTCAAAAGTCTTCATTCAGTGAAATTACACCCCAGACGCAATATCAGAAAATATTAGAAATACAACGAGGTCTATCGCGAACCAGCCCTCTTCAATGCCACACTCGTCCCATTCCTAGTCTTCGTGACCAAGCCAATTTGTTCCCTCCACGCCTCCACTGGATCCCTATTATCCATTCTCTCAAATTCCTGCATCAGCCTCACTAAAACATAACTCGCTTCTGTCAGCGCGAACTGCTGTCCCAAGCAGATCCTCGCCCCACCGTTGAAGGGTATATAGCCCCAACCAGGACGCAGAACAGGATCTTCCCAGCGCTCCGGGCGAAAAAGGTGAGCATCCTCGCCAAAGACGTCTGGTGAGCGGTGCAGACAGTACACGTGGTAGTCGACTTGCTGGCCCTTCTTGATGAACAGAGGGGATTTTCCGTCAGGCCCGCCACCACGTGGAAGCGTGGTATTGGCTTTGGCTGTCCTGGCGTTGAAAGGGACAGGTGGATAGAAGCGGAGACCTAATTGCGTTAACTCGTCCCAACCGCGTTTAGCGTAGACAGTCAAGACTCACATTCACTCAACAGATTCTTTACCTGCTTCATATTCCGCATCGTCTCGTATTCAGGAAGTCTACCGTGAAATGTCTCTTCGACTTCAGCTCGAACGCGATCCCATAGATCAGGACGACGCGCCAGGACGAAGAAGGTGTTGGTTAGTAAGGCGGCCGTCGTATCGCGGCCAGCCATCAACACGTTTAGAATCTCATACCTCAACTCGAGAGGATCTCGCGTCACCTTCGCCATTTCCTCAAGAAATACGTATTTGGAGTGTGGATCCTTCTTTGTCACGGGCCTTCGCAGGAATTCAAGGATCATCGGATCGATGATCGAATGGACGACCTCGCACGCTTGCTCGAATTGATCCTTCTTCGAACCCTTTGCCAGGGTATATACGAGTCCGAAGGGCTTCATCCAACCGCGATCAAGGACATTGCGTAAATGTATCTTTTTCTGGACGTAGTCGAATGCATCCATGAACCGCATCGACGCGGACCCCGGCAGATCGAGCTGTGAGTTGAACGCCATCGAGCTGCCCAGGAGGGTCTCAGAAGCAGAGTCCAAAGTCATGCGGAAGAAAAGAGGCATGAGATCAACTTGAATTAAACCTGAATGTGGATCGGCGGCCGGCAATGCTTTCAGTAGGTTTTGAAAGTGGGTTTCGAAGGTCGAGAGATCTGATATCATCATCTTGGTGAAGTTTGGACGGATAAGTGCCTGCGTCATCCGATCAGCTTTGTTCATGTCTATTGTGCTTGAAGTGAGAGAGATCTACCCTGGAATGCTTCCACGCCGCTCCATCATTACTGAAGATTCCTGGTCCAACGATAGGACCCATCAGTGTCCGCCTTCTCGAGCCTAGCTCAAAGCTGTCGAAATCAGTAGCAAGGATGGTTTTGATATTTTCGGGTTCAATTGTGAAGATTATAGGCTGAATGCTGACAGTCGCGCTTTCGAACGTCTTGCCAATCTGCTGATATCGATCAATCCACATCTCGAGGTAGGTATGATGCTTGATGGCCTTGATCTGCTGCCAAAGATTACGATACCGGGAGAAGCGAACAGGAGGCAAACATCCATGAGCCATCGCAAAAGCGCGGTCTTTTCGCCATGCTTGGAAACGAGTGATGGTGTATACAAAAATGAGTATCCCGAGTAGGAAAAGTGTGAGTGGATTGGAAAGCAACATTGTATCTCGTTGTAATGGTATAGGAAGGGATGTAGGACAAAAACTTTGGAATATGGCGAAAGTTAAGTATATGCATTTTGTGAAGCGCATACACAGCTCTGTGGAGCAACCAAGCGGTGTGGTGATTGGCTGATGGCTCGCATGATTGATGACTTGTGGCTGACGGGGACCTTGGGCCGCGGCCACGTGAGGAGGTGTGAGGTAGTGTCATAAGTACCCAAGGATCGCATCCAGCGATTCCCATGGGCCTTGCGGCCGAAAAACTGGCATGAAATCTGCCCGCAAAAGGAGGCGGCTGGATGTGCGGAGCGACTTTATCCCGTTGCTACGCAAAGAAGGGAAGCATTCAGGAGGCCGAGGTTGACCTTGTTCCGATGATGACGTGAATGACAGTCAGGAAGAAAGACATTGAAATGCTGCATTGAAGGGGATGCGTTCCATTCCAGGCACGAGAAACATGAAGGTGACCTTGGGAATGCCTAACAAGGAGGGGAACTCGACCTGAGTGGTGGTTGCATGAACTGATATATGTAAACTTAGATTCTGTCGGGCTCGACGGAAGATTGATGCAAGCAGAGGGTGAATGCGGTATGGTGGAATAGAAAGATGAGCACTAGGCATATTGTCCCGAATAATTTGATTGGATGAAAGCTATCTCCACGTGACTCGCTTACAATGACTCGATAAGGAACCAGGAACCCCCGGGGCCCGAACAAAATACAATACACGCGTCCCAATCACGACTGCATTGCCACCTATTTCACAGCCCTGAGTTTGTCGAGTCGGTCCATCAGAATTTCCATTTCCTCGCGGGTCTTAGCACCCAATAGCAGCCCTACTGCGCTCCAGGTGAACATCGCGCCTGGCCCAGCTTTACCGCGACACCAGGCCGCAATCACCATACTGCCATCTTCAATCTCCTTCGAAAACCGTTTCTCGAAACTGTCGCGATCGCCTAGTATTCCGAGTGGAACACAAAGGCCACCGATAGACAGATTGCGCTGCTCATAGAAATGCTTCTTCATCAGCCCGAGCGTGTAGCTGCCCGTTTGGCGGATGTTCATATCCACAATTAACTGCTGGCCATTCTCATCCGTCATGACGTCGACTCCCATTGGGCCATAGTATCCACGATCGTAAACGTACTTGGCTACCTTCTGGATGGTGTCGTGGTACTTCTTCCCCAGTGCTTCCTGGCGGCTATAGTCCATAAACCCTCCTGTCCATTGGTCGCGCTCATCGAGAATCTGTTCAGACGTACTAATGTAGATGGGCCGTCCAGCTTTGGTTATGAAGATGGAGACGCCATCCGACGGTCCGGGAACGACTTGCTGCAGGAGGAGGCTGACAGGCGTATTGGCTTCGTTTTCTGGTGTCAGCGACTGGAACATCGATGGCAGCTCGTCGCGTAGAATTGTCAGACAGCTGTTCCTCTTTTCCTCATCGTTTACGAGAAAGACAGCGTGCCCACCCATACCCATGGGAAGCTTGACGACGAAAGGGAGGGGTCGCGATGCGATGGTATCCAGCATCCGGTCGCTTTCTCTCTTAATGGCCTCTTTATCGTCCTTCTCATGCGTTCGGAGATTGCAGTCGATGACTTCGGTCGGAGGGCTTGGTAGATCCGAAAGAGCCAGAGTCCGCTTGCTGAGCAAGTTCCAATGCGCGTCTTGATCGACCAGTGGATTATTACCATCGAGAAAATCGATTGGGGTGATAACGGCTTTCTTCCTGTCCAGCGCTGCTAGCGTCTTCGAATCTTCCACGAAGTGCAGTCTTGGGCGCTGAGAGGCCTGTAAGTCTTGGTGGACTCGTTTCGCATCGAATCGGTGCCACAATTCGGGCTTCTGCCAGCTGAAGGTTCCCCAGAACATCTCCATCTTCGTATTATCAAGGTCGAAGAGATACAGATCCATGGGGCCGGCAATAAAACCGTAGTATTGCGGGAGACAGCTCAAGCAGATGCGAGCTAGTGTGTCGGGGGCCCATTTGACAGTTCTCGGGCCCTGGTACGCATATTTATGCGATACTGGAAGAGATGCTGCGATTTGCGTCGGGTTGGGAAATGCATAGACGAGGGAGACGTCTTCGGTGTTACCGCCATCTAAAGAATATAGATCGGCAAGGGTTGTGGTGAGTTCAACTTTTGGCGACATGGTGGGAATGTTTGCAAAAATTGTGTTCTGGGTTATGCAGGGTTGGGAGAGAAATCTTCCGTTTGTTTCTAGACGTTCAGCAATTTTGGAGAAGTTACTGACCAAATTCACCTTCACGGACAGGATCTGCATATATCGGAATTCTGTTCGTTCTTGGACTCAGTAGAATCGGGTGCAGTACGGAGGATTGCATTTGGCTGACAGGGAGCCGAGGGGCTGTGCCAGACCACATCCATACTTGGCCTTTTCAATTCACACCGATGATCGCAGCCGAGGCATTTCCTCGAGGATTTCTTTGCCTTACTTCTTTTAGTGATTCTCAAAGAATCTTCGCCTCAATGGTTGGGTATACCTTGGCGACGCGTGCCACTACCACGACTCGACATTCCAAATCCTCACAAAATACTTTAATGTATATTCTCTTTCATAGATTCCTTGTTCTCTAATCTAGTTATACTTCATTCTCAAAGAAGCTCGACAGTGGACATGACACGCAGACATCACAGCAAATTCGGCAACCAGAGAGTCAGTACTGATTTGAGCTTTCAGTGCCAAGGCTCAGATGAGAATCTGCCCCAGTTTCATCCGGATTTGATGTCTCCGAGAACACTAGTAAACGACCAGGATGAAGCCTCTCTCGCAAGTTCATCAATATACAGTCCCATGAAAGAGAACCGAGACTCATTAGCGTTGGACGCAGTCCAAGATGAGCACACTCAAAAAGCCCTCCCCCCTCTCCCAGA
Source organism: Clohesyomyces aquaticus (assembly GCA_002105025.1). Taxonomy (NCBI): domain Eukaryota; kingdom Fungi; phylum Ascomycota; class Dothideomycetes; order Pleosporales; family Lindgomycetaceae; genus Clohesyomyces; species Clohesyomyces aquaticus. Next base: position 77,590 of record MCFA01000040.1, read on the forward strand.
GTTGAGACAGCTATCGGCAGAGGTACATGCGAATTGGTTCAGCAAGCTCGTATTCCAATGGATAACCGGGTTGTTATGGGTGAGTGCCCGGAGTGTAAGATTAGCCAGCCTAGTTTTCTGACATGTAGCAGAGAGGATACAAGAGCCCGCTACCCGCCACGGACCTGCCGTCAATACCTCCGAAGCGACGAGCTCAAGATCTGGGTGGACGTGTACAAGAGATTTTCAAATCGAACGTCCAAAAGCGATACAAGTTTGCTCTCTTCTGGGCGCTATATGAAGTCTTCAAGAAGGAGTTTTGGATAGGCGGGATTTGCAGGGGCTTGGCAGACGTGCTTCTGGTCACCACACCTTACACCCTGCGATACTTGATACAATTTGCCATCGACTCGTATACCGCGCACCACACGAATCGAGAAGGACCTCCACTTTGGCACGGCCTGGCCTATTTGATTGGCATCATCGCTATGTTGATCATCCAGAGCTTCACACATAATCATTACATGTACTTGTTAGGTGTTATCGGCGGGCAAGCCCGAGCCGTTTTGACTGCGGCCATCTTCGACAAGGCCATGAAGGTGATGGGGAAAGGAGTGCCAGTGGAACACGAGGATTCCGACCAGGACGGTTATGGGGAGACCAAGAATGGAAAACCTCCCGTCGAGGGGAAGCACAACGAGGATTGGTCGGCTAGCCAGCTCACGGGCTTTTTGTCCGTGGACTGCTCTCGCATTGCGCAGACTTCGAGCGCACTCCATATTCTTTGGACGGCACCTCTTTCGCTATGCATCGCGATAACATTGCGTAAGTGCCCTTAATAGGGAGCTTAAGGCCTAGCTAACCTACCACAGTGATCGTCAATTTGCGACTGAGCGCTCTTGCTGGGTTTGGCCTGCTGATACTTGGCTTTGCCGGGCTTGTCGTTGCTGTCGGGTTACTTTTCCGGCAGCGAAAGGGAACGGAGCAAATCTCAGAATCTCGCGTGTCGCTTACCCACGAGGTCCTCGATGCCATCAGACCCGTCAAATTTTTCGGATGGGGCGAAGGATTTGCCGGCCAGATCAAAGAGCTGCGCGGCGAGGAGACATCGAAACTTCGTCGCTATACTGCGGTCAAGAACGCGGTCGGGGCTGTGTCACAGGGTCTACCTGTTTTAACTGCCATGATCTCGTTCATCACCTTCGCATTAACCCATGCTGGTTTGTCGCCGGCTATCGTCTTCTCTTCCACGGCTATCTTCACGAGCTTGCGCATGCCTCTTATCTATCTCCCCCTCTGTATCCAAGGATGCATGGATAGTGCAGCGTCTATGCTACGTATTCAAGGCTTCCTCCTAACGGATGAGATTGAAGAGAACGTGGTCGTCTCTGCGCAAGAATCTGCTGTCGAAGTATCGAACGCCACCTTCGTTTGGGATGATCAGGACGAAAACGATGCGTATGAGAAAGATCCAGGGTCAACTACTATTTTGCTTCCAACGGGAGAGAAAACAAAATCGGGATTTCACCTCCAAGATATCAACCTGACAATTCAGCGTGGAGAGTTATTGGGTGTTATTGGTAGTGTGGGTGCTGGAAAGACTTCGTTCCTGTCGGCTTTGGCAGGCGATATGGCCAGGGTCTCTGGCGCAGTCAGTTGGGGAGCTTCTCACGCCCTTTGTCCGGAACAGCCCTGGATGTGGAACGGCACCGTACGCGATAACATTACTTTCGGACGACCTTTCAGAAAGCCTTGGTACGATGCAGTGCTGAAGGCATGCTCTCTCGCCCGCGACCTTGACTTGCTCACTCATGGCGATCAAACAATCGTGGGAGAGCGTGGTGTCGTATTGTCTGGTGGCCAGAAACAACGCATCAGTCTGGCTCGCGCAATGTATTCAGAGAAGGAGGTAATTCTCCTCGATGACCCATTGAGTGCTGTCGATGCGAATGTTGGACGGGCTATTATGGATGACGCTCTCTGTGGATATCTATCCGCCAGGACCCGTATTCTTTGCACGCACAATATGAGCGTGCTACACAGGTGTGATCGCATCTTGTGGCTTGAACACGGCCGGATCCGCGCCCTGGGAACATATCAGAACTTGCTGCTCAAGGAACCGGAGTTTGCAGTTCTTGTCAGCGAACCAGATGATGCTACCAACGATGATCCACAGAAGCCATCGCAACAGTTGCCGACTGCCTCCAGAGATCCTCCTCAAGATCAGCGGAAGGAGGGAAATGACGAGCACAATATCGACAATCTCATTCAGGATGAAGATCAAGCAACGCGATCGGTATCATGGGATGTCTATGGTTCTCTCTTTGCATCCAAAAGGAGTGTGATGTTCGCGCTCCTGTGTTTGCCCGCTCTCATTGCTGGCTCCGGCTGTATGGTCATGACACAGCTCTGGCTTGCGTGGTGGAGCTCGAAACGCTACGACCTCGAAGACCGAACCTACATCATCATCTATGTCGCCCTGGGATGCGGTCAGATCATCTTTCTATACCTTTTTGGAATGCTTCTCGCCCTCTGCTGCACACGTGCCAGCGAAATCATGCACAACAAGGCGGTCCTGCGAGTTCTACATGCGCCGATCTGGTTCTTTGATACCACTCCAGCTGGTCGCTTGATGAACCGATTCTCCTCTGACGTCGAGGCCATGGATTATCACCTTCCAGAAGCTCTTCGCTTATTTTTTATTTCGATTTTCGGGCTGATCGCAATCTTCTCTCTTATTATTACCTACCAACACATGTTCGGCATTGCGGTTGGCGTGCTCATCATCCTTCTCGTCTTTTTGGCAGTGTACTACCGCGCCACCGCACGCGAAGTCAAGCGTCATGAGTCAACGCTCCGCTCCGTCGTATTCACACGCTTCGTAGAAGGGGTGTCGGGTGTATCAACCCTGCGGGCTTATGGTATGCATGCGAGCTTCTCGGAAAAGCTTTGCGATGCGACCGACGATATGAACAGCGCTTCGTTCACCACTATTGCAATCCAGAGATGGCTTAGCCTTCGCCAAGATGCAGCCACAATCCTACTAGTACTCACCATGGGAGTCATTGTCATCATCAAACGCCATAGTGAGAATCCAGCCATCTCTGGACTCGTCCTCAGTCTCATGCTCTCGTCCGTACAGGTTATCCAGGTTGTTGTACGAGAGTGGGCAGACGTAGAAAGCGCAATGAATTCCACGGAACGTTTGTACGCGTACGCCAATAACCTCCCGCAAGAAATGGACGACACATTCAACCCGCCAGCGGAGGATTGGCCCAAGTCTGGTGAAGTGAGTTTCTCGGAAACGCGAATGCGGTATCGCCCTGGCCTTCCCGAGGCACTGAAAGGCGTCAACTTGCATATCAAGGGTGGAGAACACGTCGCCATAGTCGGACGTACCGGAGCCGGCAAATCATCAATCGTCAACGCTCTCTTCCGATTAACAGAGCTCTCTGGCGGTCAAGTCTTTATCGACGGCAACGACATCTCTCAAGTTCCACTCCAAGATCTACGAAGCGACGCACTATCCATCATACCGCAAGAAACCGCACTCTTCTCAGGCACAGTCCGCAGCAACCTCGATCCCTTCGATGAGCTCGCAGACTCTACAATCTGGGAAGCACTCAAAGGCGCCGGGCTAGACCGCACCATGCACCCAAGCGACATTGTGCACGACCAAGGCTCCAACTTCTCCCTCGGCCAACGCCAACTGCTCGCCCTCTCCCGCGTCCTCACCCGCAACTCTCGCATCGTAGTCTGCGACGAAGCAACCGCGGCACTGGACACAGAAACAGACGACCATATCCAACGCACCATGCGCCGCGCTTTCCGAAATAGAACAGTCCTGTGCATTGCCCATCGCCTCCGAACCGTGCTTTGGTACGACCGCATATGCGTCATGGACGCTGGACGCGTCGCCGAGCTCGGCACACCGCTCGAACTGTATCGCGCACATGACGGCATTTTCAGGGAAATGTGTCTCAAGCTCGGTATCTCGGAGCAGCAGGTCATTGCGGCAGCTGAGCTTGCGCATGCGGATGAGAGAGCGCCGTTGATTGATGTGCACTTGCCGGATCCGTATCTGGAGGTTGATTTTGAGAATCTGAGGTTTGGAGATAAAGATTGGGAGGAGAAGAGGAAGCCGAGGGCGAGGAGTAGGCCACCGTTGGGACGGAGAAGGAGGGCTTGGAGTGGGAGCAGGGGGTGGAGGGAGGAGAGTGTGGCGAGTTGGGTAGTTTGGGAGAGTATGTTTGGGCCGGAGAGTGTGGTGGGGGGTTTGGATGAGCGGATGTTGAGGGAGTCGAGGATTTAAGGGATATGGTGTATGAGGTATGGGGATTCTTTGGAAGAATTGGTTGTGTACTTGGACTTGCTGGCATGTTGTTTCGTTTGTAGAATAATAGTGATTACATAAACCCATTCAACACTTCGCAACTCAGATCAAGCATTAATCGCAATGGGTATCTCAAAAATTCTGGATTTTTCGACTTTGCGCAGATGAACAAATCCTAGAGCTCCACTAATACTGAGTAGTTCCGGTGGTGCAAATAATGAGCCAAGAAGCATAAACATGTATTAGCTGAGATCTAAAACAATGGTCTGTTCACATATCTGCGAATATGGCATTGTGCGCTCTATGGCCGAATCAGCGTGTGGCTGATTCAATGTACCTTCGCAGTATCACAATGGTGGTCCACGCTATCGATGAGTGGGAAATATAAAACTAATTTCGCCTCGAATTCGACCGTACCGTTCAAGCTCGCGTATTGTCTAAGACTACACTCAGCCCCGGAGTGTGCGATCTTTTCGACCCCCACTTCTCATTAAAATTATACATAATAACAGATAAATAGACTGAATACTATAGACTATATGGATCGAGAGCTACTGAGGCGACAGAAGCGATATAGCGACCTTCGCGGCCAGGCGGCGCTATGGCGAGGCTCGATACCACAGCATGCGATACTGGAACAATTACCATCCGACGAAGGCACCCCTCTGGTTAGAAGGTTATACGACGAAAGCCTCCGGCTGACAAACACACTCTCCCAAGAACTCGACGAGATCGATATGAGGCTTTCCATTCCCCAAGGTGGATTCTCGGAACTCAACTTGCACTATGATGGTAATTGGGACTCTTCGCGTCGTACAACATCACCTAATTTTTCCTCGAACGAGCAATGCAAAGTAGAGGGAGCTGAGGGCCTATGGCCGACTGTCTCGTCGTCTGCTCCCATCGCGTTGACGCACTGGAATTTCATGAAAACGCAGCGTCAGAACCTACGAGTAGTCAATCCAGACCCTCGTCCTATTTCCGAAGAGATGCAGAAGGATCGGGGTATACTTCACGCCAAGTTGGTTGGTCCAATTCCATCGAGCTTTGCGACTAGTGCACAGCATCCGCCCAAAGATGCAGGCCAATCAAGGACTGTCCTGAAAGCAAAGGCAGTGATAGTAGGCCGCGTCAAGAAACTTTGTGCCACTTTAAAAGGTACTACCATTAATTTAAAGTCATTCTAGTTCAAGAGTTCCCAGGTAGCTTGATTTGGGGTTGGACGATGACTGGCGGGGCTTCCTGCCGACCGCAAGACCCTCATTTCATCCCAATTTTGGAACGTCTACTTCTTCTATCATAGAAACATATTCTAGGGAATGATTCCAACACAAATCTAGTGCTATTTTCTACGCTCTGTTGCCTGTTGTGCGCACCCTCTAGACTCTCAATTTCCTATTTGCTCCAACAAACACACAAGACTGCCGGTAACGGGATCTGGCATTGTGAAAGAATAACGAGTCTCGAAAACAATGAAATGAATTTCACAGCGCCCCCGAGCAAACCTCTGGCTAGCAAATTGCTGAGTGCCTATTTACTTCCGGCCCCAAGACCGCCCTTGTACGGCTATTCTCTTGCTTATACAAAACATGTTCTCGCCTTCTAGTCTGCCGAAAATACTGCGGATTGGAGCAGGAAACAATGCACCATCCCTCAAAGCCAAGAGCAATGACTCCAAGGTACAGGCGAAAAGGCACCAGAAAACGCTGCAGACCGTGCTTCCCATGTCGGACCCCCATTCGAGCGATTCGACGTCTGCGGTGAAATTCGGTCTGGGACGACCTGAGCACGATGAGACTTTCCTGAACGATAGCGCCCACGACAGTTGGCCGAACCATAGCCGCCATAAGACCCTGCCAACACATAACTCTGACGATAAGATGAGTGCGGTCGGTATGGTCCCCCATCTAGACAGTACTCTCGAAATACCGATGGCTGGAGAAGACGACATCAATGCCACTGCATCCGAGTCGGACGTTCATATAAAAGACCCGGAAGTTGGCATAAAACTCCCTGAAATTGACACTGGAGAGTCACTTCACTCAGTTATCGAAGAAGAACTGAGAAACATAGCTGAGGAAGGTGCAACCGTCTCCGAATTGGACCGATTCGCGTCCGACGTGCACTGAGATCATTCGCAGTCAGATGAGTAAGACAGATAGAAGGATCCAAGGCACATTTGAGACTTCATTAAGTCAAGTAACACAACAAATCTATGGTTTTACATCGCTCGTGGTACAAAGTGCCTACCTAGGTATTTAGTGAGACCAGCCCGGCCGATCGCTGTTAGTGGCTGGAACAATGACCTCGATCTCCCAAAACCTTTTCTTGCATACCCTTGTGAAATTTGATCCAAGCATCAAGACCCGAAATCTCTTGTCGTCATGCAAGATTATCAATAGTGTATCAAATCTTGCTACACCTGGCGCTTAGTCGACTTTGGTGTATTGTGAAATATGCACAATGTGTACGAATGTCTCATTGTGCGCATCATGCTCAGATATAGGTATCCAACGTAACTGATCATTGTATGCCCGTCCTGCTTTTAGCTTAAACGATCTTCCAGTATGGTTGAATTTCAGCCCGACGCGAGAAAGAAATTTGAGGCGTATCATAATTCTCTGCTACAGCGGGGAGAACCTCGGAATAGGTTCCAGCGATATTGCGAAGTCGAGCAACAACACTCGGAGCGATACATCGTTTCCATCAAGAAAGAAGCAATTCTTCAAGGCTGCGATTTCGGCAGCCTAGAGGAGTATACGAGGGACGGGTGGGTCCAGAAGATCCTGAAGACCAAATACACAAATCACCGCAACTCATGGGTGAGGGACACCCGCAAGGGAGGCGCAGCACTCAGAAGACGTCAATTTTGGTCTTTCAAAGTCTGGCAGACGAGAGACATAAAGGTAGACATTGTCGATCGCGTGAAGTTAAAGGTCCGGCATAAGTTCTCTTCCCTCGACACTATTGAGGAGTCTGAGCAGGAGGCAATATATCAAATGCCTCATCGGAGAGCAGTTCCCCAGAAGAAAACCAGCATTACCCCAGAGATTGAAGTAGAGAACGACGAGGCAACAATACAATACTTGATAGGCTTGATTCAGCGAGCATATCCGGAAATGCAACAAGCGACTCGGGAAAACACTTTTCCGCCTCTTTCGGTCGTCGATTGCACACAGCCATTCCCATCTCAGAATCAATACCAGCTCCAGGAATACACCGAAACGGGAGAAATGAATACACTACTGGAAAAGCTGGAAAATACACTACTAGAACCGCTCAAGCACTCGCTACCTCCGCCTTCTCCGGAAGTAGATTTCCATGACCCTCTACAGCCCACTTCTAATGAGAATCAGCCACCCGTCAAATCTAGAGAAGCAGATTCAATTGAGGGACCAATAGAGGGCCATTGGAAGGCTAAATGTATCCATGAGGAAGCTCGACCGGCCACCTCGGGTGGAGGCTGGGCATACCAGCCATACGGAGCGTCCTGGCTCTCAACGCCATCCGCACCGACCCTCCCTGAAATAAGTGTCGATATCACTTTTGATTTTGATTGGGATCAAGTTGCAGCTACGCCTACGTAGCAAAACCCTGGAAAGTCAGCCTCTATGTCTTCATCGACAGTCTCAGTGCCTGATTCAGCGCCTTATCTTGGGCCTGACCTTGCAGACGAGCCAAAGTACTGAGGCGTGATTGACTTGTCCGAATCAGGGATAGTACTTCCCCGAGGGCATCCGTTACGGAAAGGGAACAATTCTACTCCGGATACTTCGTTCGGGGAGCTTGGTTTCTAGTCTTCCCGGTCGGCGAAGAGCTCATGATCATCGAATTCAAGATTGCTGTCATTGGGTTCCACATTGCGACCATGACGGATTCCGAGGTGAGTGAGAGTGGAACCGCAACAGACACCTAATTCCTGAGGTTCCATCAATATCATACTTTCTACTGGCCGCCATGCAATTCCTTATCCTAGTTGATATCTGTCCTTTGGAAGAGTGAATCTAAATATATAGTCAAATATAAAATTGTGCATTAAAAAACGTTTGGTCAACGATGAGGCCATTTTCTGGCCTTGCTGTGGAGCTTTGCGCGCCCTAAAAACCAAGCTGGCGGAAGAGGTCGTCACTGAAGTAAAACACGTGACGGCCTGGGTAAGTGAGAGTACAGGTGAAGTCACCCCGGTCGGGTCGATGCGACGAACTTTTTGCATCTAAAATAACAATTCTTGGATATATTAAGAGGCTGATAGAGCCAGTCAGGCTCATGCGAAGCCCATACGCACTACGACCACATCTACATCTACCCGCAGAGAGATCAGGCCGCACATCCTCCTTGACTACGACCAGGACCACGATTATTGCAGCACCTCCTAGGTTTTTTGGGCTTCATATATAGTAGCGGAAACTTTTACTCAGAACCCGTCCGTCCACATGGCTGATCCAGCGCGCTCCAGATCTCTTACCGTCATTCGTGCAGAACTCGCGCAATGTAACACCTCTAACTCGCTAGACCTGCTCAAGATTATCCAATCCGGCCATGTCCGGCTGAAGAATGGAGCTGTTATCGCGGATGCAAAGACACAATTTGGACGCGCCGAATACGATACGCCCACGATCTCGAGGCGAGAGGATTTCTAGTCATGGAAGAAAGGAATACTAACGCTCACTGACGCGCAAGATACGCTTATAGCTGCCACCAAAGAATACCGACTCCATCTCATACTTGCTTCAGGCTCCCTGGAAAAGGAAAGGCTGCGGCTCAGCAACTGCTCGTGAACCTAGGCGATCCGTCTTTCGGCTCGCCCGGCTCGATACTCAACTTCCCGTGCCATGCCCTGGGCGACCTTGAGAACAAGCGGGACTACACGGGGTGTATGCGTCAATCTACGTCAACGTATTCGATTTCTCCCTGCAGCGCGTTCACGAATATCAATATTTCCGAAGCGATGCGGGTCTCTACGGTTATCTCGGGGCTCATGATATACATTCAGTACCCACCAACAGCGGGTAACCTCTGCACCATAATTGATGCGATAGACTAGCAAGACTAAAGCAGCAACAACACAATCGATGCAAATGACAACATCTGGAGTGCATTAGAGGGCGGCATCACGTTTACACAAGGTCCCGGCCACACGGTATACATCGTACCATTCTGTCTAGTCATCACATTCACGTCACAGACCTCAATAGCCGCCGTCCGGGAAGTCTATATAGTAAACAAACTGCCCAAGCGCCTCCGGAATCTCGAACTAAGCGTGGCGAGCAAGGGCTTAGACGACGCCGCCAAAACGGCATGGATTGAAGGACTCGGCATCGATATGTCACTCGTGCTAAAAAAAAGACGTACCCAACGTTAGTAGCCGAAATACTATGGGCAATATTCTTTCCATGTAGAACTCTGTTGTTCCTACGATCCGCAAGCTTGCCTTCGGGTATGCGAGGGAGGATGATTTAGGATTGAAGTTGATTAGCTGCTGGCGCATTTATTTCGGGGCGGGGAAAATGAGGAAGTGCGATATTTGTGGGGAGCCGAATAGGTATGCAAGATGGGGCGTGAATAACAAGATGAGGTGGACTGTGAAGCATTTCATGGGGTGAACACTGGCATCAGGATTAGGAGTACGATAGCGGCGCCTAGTCATGACCTGTCACAATTTGGGAGTGGTGATATCCAAGGTTGATGTGCAGCTTGGAGCATTATTTGGAAAGATTTAGCTACCTATGTGAAAGCAGCAAAGAGATATCTACAATGAACTCTTATCGATGTTGCGCGGCTGACAGCACTCTAGCTACAGCTTCAGCGGGCCCCATGATCATCTTTACCACTTACGTCCTCCCAATTGTCTAGCGATTACTTGTTATTCTCCGGCCCAAAACAATTCCATCCGCTTTACCTCAGCGCATTCAATTCCTGCGGACTCGAGACCGCATCCAGCTCTGCCGGTGATGCTTCCACCACTTCAGCGCCACGATATACTTCTGGCTGCACTTTCGGTTCAGGTACCCACTCTGCGGCAAATCCTGATTTTGGCAGTTCGTCTGGACGACGGCGCTGGATGTAGCCATGGACCAGCCAGACTGCAGCCGCCGACAATGCAATAATTGGTATGCTAACTCCAAGACCGACACCAAGCGCGATTTTGATCGTGTTATTGTTATTTTGCACCAACACCGGTGAGGTAGATGAAGGAGAAGATGTTGATGAGGCTGTCGAGGTAGTCGATAAAGATGACATAGTAGTGGTAGCCATCGCTGCCGCAGATACGTTGAAATAGCTGGACTTTCTATTACCCTTCTCGTCTCCAGCTCTCAGGTTCAACCAGAAGACATTCGAAGTCTTCAGATCAAAGCCTGTGGTATTCACTGTCCATGGATATCCGCTTGAATTTCCTATTTCAGGCGCACTAGCGATCTTCTCTGCGTGGCTGTCAGACAGGAACGGGTAAAGCTACGGACTGCAGGATAGAAGACCGGAAATCCAGCAAGATGGAGAACAATTGCGTACTTACTGTAAACATCATACCCTGCCTCTGCACTACTTCCATCCAAATTCTGTTGCCACAACGTAATCGCATAGTATGTCAAGTTCGTCTCCCATTTCAAGGTCTGTATCGATCCCTCCTGCCATTCCGGAACTCCGGTAACGTAGTCGTTGTTTTTGCCAAAGGGACCTGGGTATAGAAACTGCGCGAGCGAAGATGCGCACAGAGTTGCAAGTAGGAGAATTAAGGTAATCGTCATGTTGTTTGGGGCGGATTGTGGCAGAAATGCGAGAAGTGCAAGATGGCGACGAAGGCAATGAAAATCAGAGACGCGCGGGTGGGTTCGAAAGCAGGATATACATATCCAGCGGATTGATGTTCGGAGGATGGGGCTGTGGAGATCTGATCTATTTCCTTCGGGGCGAAGCGAGAGCCGGACGTAGTTGCTTATGGCACCTGAAACAGGGCAATTGCTGATTATACGGACATCCTCTCGCGCGAGAAATTGTATTTATCATCTCAAGGTCTCTATGCCAATTATCAATCGGACGACGCATCTTTCGCAAGCAGTTCTGCTTTGATGATACGCTGGCATATTCTTGAGAAACCATTAGTATGTTCTAAATAGGCGAGCAGTGCGAAGGAAGTGTGAAACTTCTAAGGGCTAGCTCAATGCATCTACGACACTTCAGGTCCGCAGTTTCAATTTGCTGAACGACGCCTGTCGCTCTAATGATAATTAGTCCGATGTAAAACATAATACAATTGAAAGAGCAAGGACGCATAGCCATCCAACCCACCGCCAGAAAGGGTATCGTGGAAATCCCTGTTTCCAACTCCGAAATGAAGACCCAAGCAAGACTGAATTGGCTGCCAATTGAAGACGTCTGCTTCGTTGAGGTTTCAGCATGGTTGCTTCTACAAGCGCGTTGAAAGGTATTTGAAATATCAGCTCATCAACATCTGTCCAATTTGACCTGTCTTCTGTATCTCCCGCAATGATACAACTCTTCATATGGTCTGCAGGGAACCAATTCTTGCTTCGTTTTCGCGCAGGGCAGAAGAAAGACCCCGCGCCGGCACAGCCGAATTGCCCGCGGCTCTGATGACGATATCGGGGCCCTCCTCTGTCAGCGAACAGCACAGGTCTCCCTTCTCAACAGTAGCTGGTCCAATACGGAACTCCCCTCTCCCTGTAAGAAGGAGCCTGTAGTCCTTCGGTGCGGAGCAAGAGAGCCTTATAAGTCCTGCTGCGAGGTAAACGGCTCGTTCAAGTGTTGCACGAGTCGTTAACTTGCGCTGATTTGTCGTCTTTGGCCACTGTGAGAATTCCACAGCAGGCTTCCAACTCTTACTGAACACTAGCCAGTCCAAAGCCATGACGATATACACATGATCGACTTTAGGACTCACAGGACCATCAGTGCCACACCGCTTCAAGTACTCCTCAACATATTCTTCCCACTTCATTACGTGTTTAAGCAAGCTAGCGGCAAACTCTGGGAAACGCTGCATCTCGTCTATGTCTGCCGAGATGCTCTCCAACAGTTGAGCAGGCAGTGAGTCCAGAGTCAGACTCACCCATGCTACAATAGAAAGGCCACGGCCGCCTAGTTTAAGCGGGATTCTCTTCCTAGACCACGCTTCTTTTGCAAGCGCCATAGTGTGTTCCTCATCGATTGGAGGAGAAAGGTTGAAGAGGCGGCTTTGCAATATGTGGCAATATTCGAAGAGAGAATCTGTACCATGCGAAAGAATCTGGTGCTCGAGTAATCCAATATAGAGCTCTGGCAAGGACTTGGAATAATCCACGGGCACGGCCATACGACAGTAATCTTCAGACAAGCTATGCAGGCCAAATATCTGGTCGCGAGGGTCGAAGCACTCTCAGTTCCTATAGATGACCATAAGATCCATCGACGAAAAGAAGTTATGTCGTCTGACGGGGTACGATCGTGCAAGCGCAAGCCGGAAACATTGACTGTCTCTTAGGCTGAGTAGTATCTCCTAAGGCTCCATCTCCATCTCTAGGTCGAGCAGTTTCTGTTCAGACTCCCTCTCGGCAAACTCCACGTATATGTCCTCGAGTTCAACAATGGTGTCGCACATTTCCCTCTCGTCAATTATCATGTTGTCGTAGTACAAGCATATCCGTTTCGCTAGTGCGAACTCCTGAATGATCCAGAGTCGTGTCCAATAAGCCCGCGTCGAGAGGTTCTTAATATCTTGCCACCGGTCCTGATGAGAAGAGAACCAATCCACTTTAGATATCCGGGATGAACCAAATGGCGCATTCCTTCCGAGGTGCCGCAGAGACTCGAAGGCATTGGCATCTTCCACACTCGCCCGACCCAGCCACACATCCACACACTCAGCTTCTGAGTAAATCCGACCCATCTGGCTGACTTGATGGTTTCTCTCATTGGCGTCCGCTTGATTGATACACAGAGCGTCGATCCAGATCCGACGGACTTCTTTCTCTCTCCGAAGATGGTAAAGCGCCCACCACAGATTTTCGCGCACTTTGCACGTCGCATCGTCCATATTGATTTTAAGCCGTGGGGAATTTGGGGACACCCACGTATACGAGAGTGCTTCGTATGTATTCTGTATGGCGGTGTCGAAAGTCTCGTAGACCATGTGACATTCGATTGTATCTGTTTCCGTCTTGGACTGAAGGATAACCAGTCGGATCTCGTCGTCCTCCAAGGGGTGGTAGTTGACGAACTAGGCCATCGTGGAACGAGGTGCCAGGATGAAGTCGAGATGGCTAGTCGCATGGCCGTTGCCTAAAATAACCCACGCCAAGCTTCCTACACAGCCGCGAGCGAGGGTGGCGGGGTCATGCAGTAACAAGGCTGAAGCGAGAGCTTGATTCATGCCAGGCTAACCTGATTTGGATTGAAAAGTTATTGATCATTATAACTCATTTTCAGGCTGGCAATCGTCTTAAGGGATTAGCAATGTTCCGAGAATTCCAGCTCGTGGTCATTGAGCCTCGCATCTGACTTCTGAAAATAAAGGCAGCCTCCTATCAATTCTGGCATACGAGTAAAATTCCCAGACCTGCTTCTCTTGGAGTTAGGTGTATTATAAAACTTCCCCCAATTGGGCATGGCTAAAGATGTACTGTTTTATTGCTAGGCATATATATCCTGGATAGAGACATTCAAGTGATATTGAAGGCGGATATATAGCTGCGATATCAAGCCGGAGAGCTTTCTCAACTAGAAGCACCCGAATTGTGTCAACTATCCGCTTACTACATTCCCCAAATCAAGCTGATTGGCATGATTGTAAAGCCCTACGCACTTCTGTATATTCTCTTTCCCCTGCCATGATCTAGGAGAGCGTCAAACAAAACGTCAGGCAGTCATGATATAACTACCCCAACACACTCATCCATCTCTCCACTGCAAATAATCGACATGCTTCTCGGTCCGATGGGTCTGCAGCTCCTCCAAACCATTATACAACTTGTCCTTCGCAGCCCGCCGCTGCTTGACGCATACGAAGCACTGGAACGACGGCCCGCTGCTATTGAAGCGGGACTTGGCTGCAAACTCGACAGCGTCCTCGATGGACATATTCATCTGGTGGTCGGAGCCATATGCGTAAGACCAGTAAACCAGCGTTTGGCAGTTGTTGCAGGTCCAGTCGGTGCGGAACCAGCCACTTTTGCGGTCGAGATACTTAGAGAGATTCCTTGCGGTCTTTCTGGAGCCTCAGTGCATTGGGGCAGAGCTCCATATTTTCGGTATTTGAAATCGGGAGGGAAGGAGGCTTGTTTGAGTCTGGGGCGGTGCGTGGGAAAATACGTGCCTTGAGCTAAGTAAGTTTAATCGGTGAGATTAGATATCACATCATACCTACCTCGTAGACAGATGAACCTACTAAGCACAGGCCGCAAAGATTTTTGACTCTGAGGAACGGTTGAGACTTCCTAGCCCTCCGCCTGGAGCAGACCGGCGGAGCTTTATACTTTACGTGTTTGCACTGCCGTCTCAACCCCTCCTATCAGCGGCACCTCGGCCGCACCTGTGGAGCTTGGCACGCACGGCATGGCAAGGACCCTCAAGCCAATAACTCAAGCCTATAAGCGAGCCCAGACTCTAGTGATGGTATGTGCAGAAGTTACGCGCCCATTTTGAGCAAGGCTCGAATGCCATGTGTCAAAACAGATGCAAGGCAAGATGGAAAACGAACTCTTGGGAGCGCCGAAACGGGAAATGACACAGGGCTAGAGATTGTAGGGTAATGATAAGTAGATACTGGTTGGCCGGGTTTTCTGCTCAAAGCCGCAGAGGGCCAAAACACGTAGGCTCTAGCATCTTTAGAGAATGAATACGATTTGAGCTTCTGGTTTAAGAGACAACTGTGCCCCATGCATATGTTTAGATGCACGCACGCACATACATACGTAGGCCGTGGAGAGCCAGCAAGTGAGTGAATTATTGAAACGACACTGCATAAGCAATAAGCAAGCTGGCGGGCGTATACTTCTCAAACAAAACACGCTATACATCTCGTTCATAAACCCGCCCGTACATTTGCTAGCGGAATCAATCCGTAGCGGAAGTGCTTGGGGCCGCTGACAGGGCTGTCAGCTGGCAGGAGTTGGAGCACTCTAGAAGACGCAGCTGTGAATTTATAATATATTGGGCTATATAACTATGCTCTACGTTCATCCTATTTGCCCCGGGGCTATCATGAAATGACAGCACCTCGGAGTGGAAGTCACGTGACGTTCTCTCGATCTAGCCTTCGAACGTGTAAGTTCCGTGATCTCGAATGCGTTCCAGCTACCGTTTGACCACGCTATATATCCCATGCTTACATATACGGGAGATATCGATAGCAAGAGTCATCTTCCCCTCAAATTCATACAAATCTACTAGCCGCGGATGTTCCCGGCATAAGAAACCCGGCCAATCAATACACCACCCCCTCCCCTTCCGTATCCCTGATCCTCGCAGCATAAATGAAGTCGCCGAGCGAGCGACCTCACCACGGCGATGATATAATATTGCTCAACCATCTCATCTCGCGATTCCGCCGTCTCACCCCACTGCGTTGTACAATGCCTGCATCATTACGACAGTTCGGATGAGGGATGTTTCACGGACTGATCCGATGCGACTTGGACATATCGGGTATTCGTTGCAATTACTGCGATCTATGATATGCTTTTCCCGTCCCATCCCGTCTACCTTCCTGCAAATGTCCGGGTTGAATAATATACATACAAAGAAACCTTTCGGCCTTCGCTGCTGTGTGTGAATAACAAACGAAAAACCCCCGTCCCGGTTCTCAGGATGCCCATGTGCTCTCCATCACGAGATACTTCTTTGGTCATTTTCCATCTACCTAATCCACCCCTTCGGCCCGCCCCACTGCCCCTTAATCATATACCGATCATACACCCACGGAAAAAAGTCCTTCTTCAAATGATAAAACGCCCTCCTCGGCGTCGCCTGATCGATTCCAAACATATCGCCAAACGTCTCCTTGGGCACGCCTCCGTACTTAAACTCTGCCAATAGCACCTTCTTATCCCCAACCGTGAGCGGACATGACGTGTACCCGTCATACAACGGTTCCGGGTCCAGGTTTTGCGTGGCTCGAATCAGGTTGCGCACCATGACGGGCGCTTGTGCTGTGATGGCCGCCGCGGTTTTGGAAGTGGGGAGGGAGGCGGCGTCGCCGATGGACCATACGTTGTGGTATTTCTTGTGCTGGAGGGTCTCTTGGTTCACGTCGACGTAGCCTGCTTGATCGGCCAACGCTGAATTCTTGACGAAAGCATGCGGCCCCATTTTCGGAACCGCATGTAAAAGATCGAATTTCCTCGTCACTTTCTCGCCGTCAGGGCGGGCAAACGTGGCGGTGTTGCCAGAATCAACGGAAACCAGATCATGGTGA
Organism: Clohesyomyces aquaticus; assembly: GCA_002105025.1. NCBI lineage: Eukaryota > Fungi > Ascomycota > Dothideomycetes > Pleosporales > Lindgomycetaceae > Clohesyomyces > Clohesyomyces aquaticus. Next base: position 94,311 of record MCFA01000040.1, read on the forward strand.
AATAGCCCCTCAACCCCGCGCTCTTTCCGCAATTCCTCGAGTTTCGCGCTGTATTTCGGTACGCCGAACATAGTAGGGAGACCGGTTGCGAAAGTGATTTTGATGGGAGAGTCAGCACTATTACTATTGTAGAGGCCGGCTCGGCGCCAGGAGTCCCAGGCTAGCCACATTACTTTCTGGGGCGCGCCGGCACATTTCACGATTCCGGAGGGCTGGGTGAAGAGCCCGTTGCCTGATTTCAGAGCCTCGATACTGCGGATCGCTTTGTCGCAGTATTCGTAGCTGTAGATTGTGGAGACAGGGGCTTTCGGGTCGGATAGTGCTTCAGGCAAGCCTTTGATACTTGTTAGATCGACTTTGAAACCGGGAACTACGACGAGCTGCTCATAGTTGATCTTGTCGCCGTTCTCCAGCGTGATGAAGTTTTCCTCCGGGTGGAAAGCACCGACTTTGTCGTTGTAGAACCGGAGCTTTGGATCCATACACCCTGCAAGTGGTCTTCGAAGATCTTCCTTGTTCTTGAGACCCCCGCCGACGAGCGTCCACCCGGGCTGGTAGTGATGCCAGCTGGCGGGGTCGACGACGGCGATTTCGTCTTGACTGAACTTGCCCGATCGGAGGAGCTGGTGGCTGACTGTCAGACCGGCTGACCCGCCGCCAACCACAACGACCTTGTGATTCCGGGCGGCGGCATGTACTGGAGATACGGTCGCAAGATTTCGAATTCCGGATGGGGTCTGGGAACTGACGATACGCTTCGCGATTGAGGAGGCCATTTGGCACGTGACCGGACTGCGGAATACCCGCATACTGGGAGCGAATGACATTTTCAAGCCGATGAGGAAGGAACAGGAGAGGAGAAATACCGGAGCGGAGAGAGATGGAAATGATGGAGAAGAGATGAGGTGGGGGGAGAGAAGAGAGATTGAGACAATAAGTAATCGGGCGCAAAAGTCTGAATCGTGAAAGAAAATCCCGATGCTTGCTTGTGTGGCGGTGGGATCGTACGACCAAGACAGACTCTGGGTTGCACGCGTGAAACGCGCTACCAATTTCGGTGTTCACTTCTGTTCAGGTTGTCGCGGAAGATGGCGAGGTATTATTATATCCCTCTTTTCAGATACGAGTTATGGGGCTCCGCGTCCACGCGAACTCGACAAGGAGCACGCTGCAGGACCTGCGGATGCCCAACGGTGACTTCAACGCGACGGCTGAAATTTTCACATCACCCTGAAATTACGAGATCCGCAATGCCGTGCTTGGCCAGCCGTTCCAAGGAACCAAGGGTGTCTTCCGGCTAGCCGATGCGCTAAATTTGTTTGTTGCAGTATTTCGGCGACCTCGGGACGATCCGCCCCAACTGTGCTGAGAAATCCTGTAGCATGATCGCCGAGCTGCCAAACCCATTCACCGCGTGGCGATTATGCACGAAAAAGGGATTCGCGAAGCCCTGTGGCCTTCGTGGCGCTGACACAGGTCGCCGTAGGCCCGCCAAGTCCCCGTAGCGTCTGACGCCGACGTCTAGCGTGTGTCGCCGTTGAATGCTTGGAACATAGGTTATCATCAGAGGAAATCCAGAGGAGAATAATATCATGCCACCAAGGAAAGACTGCTCTGAGATCCTCAGATCCGAATAAGATTTTATACAAGAGCCGGACTCCAATTCGGGTTATACATTTTTTCTGGATCAACTTCACACTTGGAGAGAATTGGCATCCGAATTACTCCGGATTTCTGCATATCAACATGGCGACTCTTCGGGTTGCTCTTACTAGCAGAGCGCAGGCTACCCAGGGCATCATTCACAATTCGTATAAGATTGCGAAAGTCACGGGACCAGCACTCAGTGCCTCGGGTACTCGTTTCCTCCATCAGCAACTCACCGAAACAGTATTTCAAGAGGCCCGTTCATCACCAAAATTTCCAATCCTCGGCCGCAGGCATGGTCCTATCCCCAACAGTTGCCCCTCCATCGCCAGACGCCAACCCATCTCCGCATTCCAAGGTCGCCAATCCTCATACAGCACCACAACTGCCCCATCTCCCGAGCCCGCCATCCATCCCGAATTCGAGCCCGCAACCCAAACCTGGCAATACATCGTCGCGGACCCACCCACAAAAACCGCCGTCATAGTCGACCCCGTCCTCGATTACAACCCGACAATCCAACTCATCACAACTTCCACCGCCGACGCCCTCCTCACCCTCATATCCCAGCACTCCTACAAAATCGCGTATATCCTAGAAACGCACGCCCACGCCGACCATCTAACCGCATCATCGTATCTCCAGAAGCGGTTAGGGGAAATCCAAGGCGAGCGCCCGCCCATCGGGATAGGGAAGCGAGTGGATAAAGTGCAGGAGTTGTTCGGAAAGCGGTATGGTATTGATGTAAAAGAGTATACTGGTGTGTTTGATAAGCTGTTTGAAGATGATGAGGAGTTTGATGTTGGGGGGTTGAAGGGGAAGGTGATGCATTTGCCGGGGCATACGCCGGATCATCTTGGGTATAAGATTGGAGGTGAGAATACCCTTCCTGTGTTCCCTTCCCCAATTACGGCTTTCCCGGTATAAGTTACTTTTACGGAGGGTAGGTGCGTCAGTCTGGACTTCAACCCCTGTTCTGCTTCCAACGAATCAACGGCTGCAGATTGGCTCGGTCCAGGCTTCTCATTGGCTTAGGCGAGACAGGGGTCCGACTTGTAGTGACTACCTGGGTACCTTCTATACAAGTGGATCAGTGGATAAGTGGATAAAGAAGCATACTGACGCGATTTCTAGATAACGTATTCTGCGGCGACTCCGTCTTCCACGCCGACATCGGCACAGCACGCTGCGACTTCCCCGGCGGTAGCGCAAACATGCTCTGGAATTCCGCAAAGCGGCTTCTAGCATTGCCAGACAAGACGAAGATCTGGACCGGGCATGATTACCCACCCGAAGGGCGATCGGAGCCAGTCCCTTATTTGACGGTCGCCGATCACAAAGCGCAGAACAAGCATCTGCGGGAAGGCGTGACGGAGGAAGATTTTGTCAAGATGCGGATGGAGAGAGATGAGAGTCTAGGAGCGCCGAGATTGCTGCATCAGTCGTTGCAGTTGAATATTCGAGGCGGGAGACTGCCGACCCCAACGGAGGCGGGGCAGAGGTTGTTGCATTTACCGTTGAAGATGAATGGGTTGGAGTGGTGATTGAGAATGGTTATTGCGGCTCGTTGAGTGTGCGATGGAACATTTCTGCGGTGCGGGATCTGGATTTAACGGAGTATGATGTACATTATGGAGGGATCTTTTCCCATGCAAATGAAGTGGCTCGGAGACACTTCATTTCCTCATGCAATTTTTTTTCGCTGGACAATAAAGCTCGCCAAACGCGCCAGAACGCTGGAAGTACGAAACGCTCGCATATCTCGTCGGGTATAATCCTAGTACTCATACATTAGCAAATAGGGCCAATTAGTCGTGCTACCAAGTACCCAAAACCCTGCACACCCGAACGCCAAAACAGCAAAAATCGAATCCAAGCTCGTCATACCAAACCGCTGCATCCAATCCCCACGCCAAACCTCGCAAGAGACTCCGACTCAGCAGTCTCAGTCCTCATCCTCCTCGAACTCATCCGAAAAGCAGATCAACGAGGTAAACTTCCCCGTGTCCCCATCTACACCCAACCTCTTTTTCATCTGCCCATCCGTCACCCAAGACACCGGGATCAACATCATCTCGCCGTTGGCATTTCGTATCATCTTCGTCCTCTCCTTCTTCCCACTATCGCTCCCCAAATCCACGTCGCCCCGCGAGCCCGCCACCCTAAGCGCACCCTTCCGTCTATGTCGCTGTTCCACGATATCTACATCGATAGTATTTAAAGCCGCGAAGTGATGTATATGAACTGATTTCTTCTGCCCGTAGCGGCGGATTCGAGCAATGGCTTGCGCCATGGCGGAGTCGAATTCGTATTGGGACTTGGTGAGAAGAGGGGAGATGAAGAACATGTGGTTGGCGTTGGTGAGGTTGCTACACAAAAGGGATTAGCTGTGGGTTTGTTACAAATCAGGGTTTATAGGTGGGAGATCGTACATTCCCGCCGCGCTCTCGCACCCAAGGTTCAGAACGAGGACTTTCTTCTTCTCGCACGGACTCGTGTTGTTCTTAAAATCTTCGATGAGTTCTGCCACAGCTTTTTTGGCGCTGGGTTTCTTATTGCCACTAAGAGCGTGGTAGGATATATTGGAAGAATCGAGAACGTGGGCAAGAATGGGAATTGTTTCCTGGTTCGGCACGAAGACGACGCCCTGCTCGTCGTTGGGGATATTTTTTATAAGCTGGACAACTGTTTTTAGCTTGTTCCCAAATCCTTGGGAATTGCCTGCATGTCGCTTTGCAGGTTTACCAAGGTCGGTGACCTTAATGAGATCGCCGGTGGAGATTATAGAATTGCAGGCTGAGTAGACGCAAGTCTCCTCGCTGTCGCGAGAGGTAAGGCAGCTTTCGCAGGCGATGTGACCACATTCCGTGATTAGCCGAAGCTGATCCAGGCTGCTATTTTTGGGACATCGCGTCGCACTGCACTTGTGATTGTGCCCCTGCGTTTCTGAAGACAAAAGCGCCGGAGTGAGATTTTTGATGGCTTCGATGAACCGCTGTGACCTTATGCTTAGTACCAGTTCTCGAGCTAGCTCCCGCAGCTTAGACATCAGATTCTTGAGCTCCTTCGTAAGTGGCTCCCCACTAAGATCGTCTACCTCACGAAGAGTTTTGGGACCGCGTCGAGCTTTTTGAAAAGCCTGGGCGAGTAGCTGGCTCAGTCGATCACTCGTCTCGCCGTCGCCAAGCTCGTGGTCCGTCGTGGCGTAGTCTTTAAAACTGGTGTAATGGCGATTGATATCATCTTTTTCCTTGTTGGTTCGCGACTCAAATCCCACTAAGACCCTTAGAATCTCGCTTTCTAAGTCTGAACGCTGTTTGGAACGCTGTTGCATCAAGGTATCGATACCTGAATCACCCGCCGTCTCAAATAATAGTGCACTCTTAAGCAGGGCATCCTCTGCCGTGGCGGAATTGTCTAGAATGTCGTTCAACCGATCGACGCGATCAGCCTTAGACTTACTAACCGGCTTCCTGAGTTGCATCCTCTGTGCCGTCAAATGCTGCGACAGCTCTAGATATACAGCGTGGTGGGCTAAATCCAACGATATAGGTTGCAGAACTTCTTTGCAGACAATATTGTCCAGCGCAGGTCGGTTCTTTCGAACAAAGCAATCCAAGAACCTTTGCGCCCGATCATGCCGTGCTCGATGCCATTGGGGAGACATGATCTCCGTACGCGACAAGAACTTCTTTACAGCCGTCTGGCCATCGAGGTGCTTCTTTTCAAAAGGGGTCACGGTGAAGCCGTCTCCGCAGACTGTACGGCCTAGCTTGACTCCAAGGAAAGAAGCAATCTCGTTCACATCCGAGAAATTGGTCAGCGCAGGTGTTCCAGAAAGAACCCAACGCTTCACAGCCGTCATGCTTTTGACAGCAGCATAAGCTGGATAATTCTCCCCAGATTTAGGTTTGTCGTCTAGGAGATAGTGGTACTCGTCAACAACTAGTCGATTGAAGCGAAAAAGGTGCGGAAAAGGTACTGCGTGTGTCGGCTCAGGATGTGATTTGGGCATTGACTTCCCCTTCCCCTTCCCCTTTAGCAGTTTCTTCTGGCTTTGCATCGAGTTGAAGGAATGGTATGCGCTCCCATGTCCCAGTTTTATCGGCATAGCTACTTGAAATTCAGGCTGTGAGAGACGTTCTTGAAGGAGTTCCTTCGCATCTTCTTTGAATTGGGCGTAATCTCCGGCTAATGAACCGAGTGCGTCAAGTTGAGCAGGAAGAAGTTCAACAATCTTATCAAGCCAAGCATTGTAGCCATTGCCGCTACTAGTCCCTGGTTCTGGTATCGCGGCAAAACGAGCCAATTGGCTGATGTATTCCATATCTGAGAAAACACTCCAGGACAGTATTATGACACGAGCAGCTTCAAAATCAGCAAACGCCAGATTTCGTAGCTGGGCAAAGTTCTCAACCAGCTGTATGTTGTATAGCTCGTATTGTCTTGAACCCAAGAATTTGTTGAATTCGGACTGCCATTGGCGGGCGATATGTGGAGGACATACGATCAAGGTGGCAGCCAGATCCTGAAGCGAGGGACCACGGATATCGAGATTCGCAGCCGTAGCTGCAGACTGGTTGTATTTGAGAAGGGCCTCTGGCGCAGTCCTCTCAAATTCACTCTGCACTAATGCAATAGTCGTGACTGTCTTGCCGAATGATGGACGGTCGGCCAGAACCCCACCACGAATCGTGCAGCTATATTGTGCTTGGGCTTCAGCTCTCAAGCCCAAGTCTGATTCAACAGCTTCCTCAGCCTCCGTGATTGTAATTGTCCTCCCAGTTTCCTGCCTTTTCATCCAAGCCAGGGACTTCAACTGAGCCGAGTCCAAGTCGTATTCAAGCTTTAACGTGCCTTTGGATGTTGTATCGCGGGCATTACACTGTAGGGTGAACTTTGGGAATCGTGCCGTATTTGTTATTGCGTGATCAGTGCGTAACCGCCAAGCCGTTTTGCATACTGCGCTTGTGCTTGTGGGAAGCCTTCCCTGAGCTCTGTGGATGAGCGACGCAATGTTCAACCCAAGCCGGGCGCGTGTTGTGTTGGAGCTTCCCGACGATTCGACGATGAAAATGGGCGGCCGTGTTTTTTGGGCTCGCTCAAAGGCCGCTGCCAACTTCGGTTCTTCATGGGCGGTAGCGGTACCATCAGTATCAACTTCCCATAAAAGCGGTGGAAGCGAAGGCGCACAGGTGCATTCGTCGTGACTGGTCGCACCTGCAGTAACGGATTGCCACTCGGAAAAGGCTGGTAGCCCCTTCACTTGACTGAAAAGCCAAGACAACTTCGAATCCTGGTTCGCAAGTACATTCTCCGGTAACTTGAGATCTAGGATCGTGATGGCACGCGCACAGCTGCTTAGGCTCACTGGCGCGGTTGCCACCAAAGCCTCTATAGGAAGGGCAGCAGATTCCAGTGCTAAATTCACGGGGACCCAAAATCCGGGGATAGCGAGTTGCACTGTGCATTCCGAACCAGCCTTCAAATTCCACGGTCGCCATGTGGGATCAAGTCGACCGAGTGAAATCCGGGATTCCGCGTATACTCTTCGACTGAGATCATGAGTAAACACAAAGCTATCCAGGCTTGGGTGCCCAACGAGATCAGGATCCAGATAGAAGAAAATGGGAGGGTTAGAGTCAGACTTCTTATACAGACTGTCACACGCCGTTCCACAGGTTGGTAGGAGCCGATACTCTCCAGTCATCTCCTTCGCTTTCTCGTCGTTACTCGTGAAGACCAGATTCAGAGGTGTTGTCTCCGTTTTATAGGCTGGAAGACCCAAACGGCTCTTCCAAGAGCCAGTCATTTCTGTAGAGACCTGAATATACATCGTGGAGGTGGTAATGTGCGGAATGAATATCTCCCATTCTGCTTCAAAGGAATCAGCCGTAGATACAACAGCTCGGCCGACTGGCTGTTCAAGAAGAGTCCGCAAAGGGTCATCACCACGGAGATCAGACGGGCTGCGAATATATAGTTTGAGCTCCACTGTTCCCATGATCTTGACCTTCAGGGTCGCCTCAGATGAAACATACTTGATCGACCAAGAGGACTCCTGTCTTTCGAAACTGACCGGAACAAAACGCTGAGACTTGATATCAGCTTCGCGGATACGCTGCATGAAGTCCTTAACCAGATTATTGTTAACAATAGCCTTAGACACCAAGTCGCGAATGTCTGGAAAACCAGAGAGTCGTAAGCGTGCAGGGAACTGTCCCCTCCACTTCTGGATGAATTCGTGGGGAGGAATTCGGTCCGAGACCGCCACTACGTTCGAATATACGTGTGCAGGGTTGCCAGCATGTTGGGAGCACGCCGTATGACCGCAAGCCTCGCAAACTTTCACCGAAGCTTTACAGACGTCTGTTTTTTCGCATGCGCACAATCGAGAGCTGAGGGACGCGTCACGCATGAGTTGTATCATGTTAATCTTGGGCACCTTCTCCGGTCTCAACACGTAAGATTTAGTGGACTTGGATGTGACCAATGCGGTCTCGACAAGGGTAGCGGATGTTGGAATCGTCTTCGTCACCATCTTTTTAAACGACTGAACCCCTGCAATCAAGGCAGAGATGAGGGAGGCACCTATGACCGTACTTGACATGGCGTTTCCGGCGAGGTCTTGGAGATCCTTTTGCGTCTCTCGTCCAAAAAGGAGCTTGTGGTTCGGCATACCCTGAAGCCGGAGCATCTGGCATCCAGTCAAAACAGACTGTTGGTTTGTGACGAAGTCACAGCCATTGGGTGTGATACAGCCCACGATGCCAAGAGATGAATGGTAGCGATCAACACTCTGGCTCACGTCCCAGACCTCCATTTTGTATCGTGTGTCATACTCCAGATGGGCCCGTTGATTGTGCACGACGTCGATACACTCTAGCTCCCTCGTTGATCGCGAATGAAACCATTGATGATTGCCAAATTCAGGTGGCCGTAGGGTGCCGTTTTCGCTCCACTTGGTCACAGGACGCCTCGGTCCTAGCTGCTCCTCGGAACGAATTCGGTCGTATCTTAGTTTGCATGCAACCCATGCGGGTTCAGATTTTGATGGTGGCACTATGACGTTGTTTCCAGACTCAGCAGCTGTGCCTTTCAAGAAGGCCTCGAATGGGGTGCTGCAAGCTCGCTTTAGACTGAGCATGTACTCTTTCCAGTCAGCAACCACCTTCGTGGTCCGGTTACCGAAAGCTTTGCTGTCGGCAGCGATCATATCTAAAGAGGGTTTGAAGTTAGTTACAGTTACATGTCGATCAGAAGCAAATACTGGTACGGTACGTACACATTCGCATCCTCGTTTGGGGCAAGTAGTATTCCTTAGTGTCGAAAATCTTCCAAGTAGCTTCATAGCCAGCCGCGTTCCACCGGGAAACAATGTATTCCCAATAGGCAATCTCTCCCTTGACGTTTTCAATGAGGACAATTTTAGGTCGGTAGCGTTTTGCGTAATTGTAGACGGCTCTCCAGGTATCTCCAGTCTCGCCATCGTCGTGAATGCTCTTCCTCTTATTATTCATGAGAGAAAGATCTTTACAGACGAACCCCGCGATAAGTATATCCACAGTTCCAGGAATCTCTACAACGGCTCCATATGCAGTCGTCGCAGATGTCGCGTCGTCGGGGATGAACTCTCTTACGTCGCGAAACAGAATTGGCGGAGCGAAGTTACGCTCAATATATCCTTGCTTAACCGGATTGATCTCAGCACTAAACAGATGCTCAACCTTGAAAGCGGGTGCGCCACCTTCTTCTAGTGTGTTCGCGATCATCTCGAGGGCGATGATGGGTGATTCAGTACCAGAGAACATAGTGGCTACTCGGATCGGACTTCCATTCAACTTCTTCAGCGAAACCCTCAAGCCTAGCTCCATAGCATTGGCCGTTAAGTCGGCGAAAATCTCTTCAATGGTGTTCAGCGGGGGATTGCTGAAGTCCCAAGTCAGTTTACTCTTTCGAGCGGAAGCGTTCGCGGGCTGGGGTTTTCGTCGGCTTCTTTTTGGCTGATCGATATCGTGGGCCTTATTGACTTCATCGGCCTGGTGCTCGTCACGTGATGAGTGGTCAAGTTCATCTATGCTCTCGGGGGCTGAAATGCTCGATGCATCCGAAACGCTGGAGACATACACATCTGATTCATCATCATCGAAATCGGGCAGCTGACGGCCAAAATCTTCATCTACAGTCGGTTCCACATAGGATACCCTTCCACAGCTCCGGCGAGGGCGGCTACCTTGGGAGAACAGTGGTTGCTGTATATCCTCGACATCGGGTCCTGCCAATTCTAGCGCAGCCACTGAACTGGCAAGCGTAGGAGGCTGCGTTTGCTCGGGTTCAGAGCTGGCTGCTGGTTTAGTGGGGGATTCGGACGATGCGCTTTGGGTCGGCCCGTAAACATCCATACGACTCACTTGCAGCTCTTCGAACGCCAGACTCAGTGGTTGTTGTCTGAGCAAAATTTCCTGCAAAGAGGTTTTGATCAGCTCTTCGAGGGCTGCGTGTTCCTTGGCGTGTTCCTCCCGTGAAGGTTGGGAATTAGGTTCGGTGGTCACATCGCCTGGAATCGCAGGGAGTTCCACGTCAACGATTTTAGCTGGGTCTTGGGAATGAGCGTTGCGCTTCCTTTCAGAGTTCCTAGCTCTAGAAATGGATGTGACCTCACTGCTGGGAGACTCCTTGTCGCCACCTTTCGTCCTCTTGTTGTTGGGCACGGGCCCCTCATTTCCAACGACCGCCGGTGATAGCGACAGGACCCGTCGCCTCCCCACAGTCTCTGGGGCCTTTACCAAATCAAAGGAAACCGCTGGCTGAAGTTGGTTCGCGGGCTGCTTCGTCTTCACAGGTTGCTGTCTACACCGTTCCACAGTCTTATTCCTAACGCACGTGTCGCAGGGTGTGCCCCCATTACAGGCTTTGAATCCACGACGCGTACACTGCGGACAACGGGCAGCTATGGCTCGAGCTTCTTCGGCCGTGGGCACACGGCACTTTCTTCGCTTGTCAGAGATGCACCGGGTGCAGAGGAGTTTCCCAGGCTCGAAGACGCAGTGGTATGCAGCTTGCCCCCCGCGGGTGCGGCAGTGGTAGCAACACGTCAGCAGTGTACTTGTGCTTCCACTGGGAGCTGTAATCTGTGGTGGTGGTGGTGGGGGTGCGTGGGACTTCGATGAACTTTGATTGTATGCACGTGATTTTGCTTGTTTGGGTGTGGGAGGATTGGGTTGAAGAGCTGGGCCTTGGATGGTTAATTCGCGGTGGATTAAGCGCTTGCTCTTTCGATGCGCACCTTTGACATGACCTGCGATCCGTCGGCCAAGCGTGGCGATGTTTGCGATGTTTCCTCGGACTGTTTTTCTCGAAGGTGGGCGGGCCACGGTGAAGGTATCGCCCGACGAGTCGGACACGCCGCGCTTCCGCTTTTGCTGGGTTCTTGCCATAACAGAGAAATGATTCCTGTAGGCCTCTCGCGTAGTTGAGTGAAGATAATATTAGTCGAAGGGGTCCAATAATGATAGTCAGGGGCCGCAAGAGTCGGCGACAACGAGGTAAAGGGGAGTGGAGGGATATCAAAGTATTAATTAGCGCAAGTCCCGAACGAGCGGGCTGGCAGCAAACAGAAACGCGCTAGCACATGCGCGCTAAAGATTCCGTTTATACCGCCGCTGATAAAGTAAAGAGGTCATAGTTCTTGTGGAACGCAGATGCATTGAAGAGTGAAAGACCCGGGACAGAAGGAAGAGAAGGTGGATAGGATAGACGACAAAATGTAAAGAATCCAATACCCCGGTAGCTTTCTCCTTGAGATCCTTCTCTCTGTTCACACATATTTCACTCTCTTCATTCACTCATCACCCATCACCAACTTCGCAACTCGCCCGCGCGCCCCAGATGCCCAACACACACCCCTATTAATACACTCCACCGCGTCAAACGTCCCATTCCCAAATCCGGTCCAATTCCTCCCTCCATCAAACGTGATATCCGACCCCGACGTCCCCACCGCTACAGCAGTATCCTTCCGTCCTGGCACCCACGCCACGTCCGAGCGATATCCCCCCGGAAAGCTGACCGCTTTGTGCCACTCGACACCGCCGTCACACGACCACGACGCAATATCCTTATTCGCAGTCGGCTTCTCAAAATCGCCCCCAACAGCAATACCGTCCTTTGCATCGCGGAAACGAACGGAGAAGACTCCAGCGGCGGCGGCGCCAGTAATAGAGGAATTGCTAAGATGCCACCCAAGCCTAGGATTTGTGCTGCGGAAGATGCGCCCAGGATCCACGCCACCAGTCGCGATATACCATCGACCGGCCGCAGCCTCGATACACGTCCCCGACGCCGCGAAGCCGAATTCGCCAGGCAGCGCCGCAGGCAGGGTGCCATTCATGGACAGAATACTCCAATGCGATCCGCTATCCCACGTCTCAATCAACCGAAACCTCCCATTGACAGGATCACTCCTCGCGATTCCATGACTCGGAATCTCCTTCTCGAAAGCCATACAATCATAAAACGCCGCTGCTTCTTGATTCACAAAAGTCATTTTCCAAGTTTCCCCACCATCACGTGTTTGGTAAATTCGCGAGAGATTGCCTTCGCCGATGGAGAGTATGACGGCGGAATTCGCTGACCAGGCTTCGATGTCGCGGAATTCGAAATTCGATGCGTTTTCGGAGAGTGAGAAGTGTGGCGAGACGTCTGTCCATGTTGAGCCTGCGTCGTTGGTGCGGAGGACGGTGCCTTTGGTGCCGGATACCCAGACTATGTCGTTCGAGACGGGACCGAGGCCGCGGAATTGTTGCGTTGTGTTTGTGGGTGTGAGGGTCCAGGATGGGAGTCTGGATGTGGATGTGGAGGTGGGAGTTTGACAGGCGGTGGTGAAGTGTGTTGCAAGGAGGGCCAAGGTGAGTATTGCGATGAGGTTCTGCATGCTGGGTAACACCGCTCTTCCACGACCGACTGCTTTGAACATCCAGCAAGACGGTCGAAAGAAGTGCTTGCAGAACGAGTGTTTGTTCACAGCGAAAGATTAGGTAGATTTTGCGATCAACACGCTTGGCTTCAGGTACTACCCCACTTTGAGCAACAGCCTTTAGCCTATATAGGAAGGCCCCGAGTACTGATAGATGAAGTACGAAGGAGCTAGTATTTTTTGAAGAATGCCGCGACCAGATTATCAAGATGATAGGTAATTCTAAGCAGCAATAATAATCCTAATTCTACCTCTATCATTATATCAAACGTCTAAATAAATTAGAGTTATACCATTTACATAGCTATTTAAACAAGGAGTAGCTGTAAGGCAAGCACTATAGACCAAGGATGTTCCTCAAAAAATACTAGCTTGAGCCGACGGACTTGAGAACAGATTCCCAGGACAGACGAAACATTGAAAGCGCTCCAGCGCCAGCAAGACGAAATGAGCTATCATACGCCTGACGCCGTCCTAGTAAAAGGCGATCGAGAGGTATAATACCTCACAAACGAGAGAAAAAAGGAAAGGAGTTCAAACGGGATCTATTCCCTCCTCGTTCGAAACGCCAACCGAGACGTCAGCTTGCAACGTCTTCACAATAGCCATATCCTTCAAATGAACTCCTCCGTAACGTGTGAGCTCGGGCTTGCAAGGCTCGCCATCCGTGTCCGGGCAAAACTAAAGAATCTCGAGGTGGGCTTAGATCCAGAAGACCTGTGGGTCTCACTCGATCGATGCCGCATTGGCCAAGTGGTGCCTCCCAGCGCCGATGGGAAGAATTCTTGCACGAAGGGTTTGACTGCTGGCATGGAACCTCCTATGATGGAGAGATTGAGTTTGAGGACGCACCACATCAGCGCCATTGCGGTGTTTCCTGGGAGTATCAGCACAGCATCTCGGGGCTTTGGAATTCGAGAGTGAAATGGAATGAGAACACCCCCTCGTCAGATTTTTATCCCTCAAAAGCTGATAGGGAGACGACAATCTCACAATACTAACAGCACACACAAACGCGCCCATAACCATAACCAGCGCAACACAAATCTTCTGACTAAGCCGTGATTGAAGGCTTCTCAGAAACGGAAGAGGAATGGCAATAGTCATAACATCTGTCAATATCCCAACCCAGCCTGGGCAAAGTAAAACACTGACAATTGATGCACGTTGCCGTTAATGACGCGTCGAATTGCCAAGGTCCCACAATGAACTGCAGCGGAGATAGAGTAGGACATGGTAAAGATGAACGAGATCCAGACCGCCCATTTAAGGGTGTGGAAGGGGAATATGCGGAGGTAGAAGAGGAGGATGGATCCTTTTGCGAAGCCAGTTGCGAGGCAGAAGAGTATGGCTGCGATGAGGTTGTTGAGCATCTAGTTTGGAAACAGGTCGTTTAGAGGGATGTCCCAGATATGTTTCCGAGGCCATAGTTTAACCCTAAGGTTTGTTGTCAGTGAAGGGCCGTGGCGGCAGTGATTAGTATGGCTTACTGTTTAGAACGAAACCGGATATGATGATACTCAACATGAGAGCAATGGCCATTAGATAGCCGTCTCCTGAAATATTTCTTGTAATCGCAGATCGCGTGTGTAGTCGAATCATGACGACAACGGATGCTATTGGGAAAAGAGTGCGGTAACGGCGATCAAGGGCGTGGCTTCGAACTTGGCGTGAGGATTTAAGATTACCCACTTGGTGGTGGACTAGCAAAGACTACGCCATTGTAAGAGACGTTGCATATTAGGCCTTGGATTGTTTGGTGATGCAAGAGGTAGGATCCTGATAATGGTACAGAAGTGTTCTGTGAAGGATGTCATGTAGATGCAAGCCAAGCTAGCAACCAATATATGTAAACCTAAGCCCATTGGATTGCATCTTTCATCTTTTGTGTAAAGATATGATATTATGACCAACTCGGTTCCGTTGCAGAGCCTCTCTGTTGGTACCATACCTCCTGGCTTTTCCACATCCCGGTGTGGCCTGGCACGCGGTTTCTGCACGATTACCCGGTAGCCATCCCTCGTGTTCGAGCCTCGCTACATTCGAGCCTCGCCACAGGTGTCACATGACAGCTCGCCAAAGGCCTGGTTAATCGGTAACGCTTCAGAAATTCCAATTCCCTCGGTCATTACCCCTCCACGCGGAAACCCACGCCACGCGGCCGCATGTGGCCATGTGGCACAGCCTCGTGTTATAACGAATAGGAAGAGAAGCCTAACACCGATCGAAAGGTCCTCGCTCTTATCTCTCATTTGCGTCAAATGGCACCCGTCCGAATGTTCCAATACTCCCAGGAACAGTTCTTAGTGGTCATGGCCGAAGTCTCCTATACCAGCTGCTCGGAGAAATTGCTGCTGTCAAGAGATCCGTTGGAATTGGGATGAACTAGAACCAAAGTGCATAGCGCGGCTTGCAGGTAGGTACGACGTTTATTATTTCTTGTATTTAGTGCAATGCTTAATTAGCAGACCGGCAGCCTCACGAGTTGCATTCCCCC
Source organism: Clohesyomyces aquaticus (assembly GCA_002105025.1). Classification (NCBI taxonomy): domain Eukaryota; kingdom Fungi; phylum Ascomycota; class Dothideomycetes; order Pleosporales; family Lindgomycetaceae; genus Clohesyomyces; species Clohesyomyces aquaticus. Next base: position 109,430 of record MCFA01000040.1, read on the forward strand.
CTCTATTCTCCCCCCAACAACACCCTTCTAGCTCTCAACGAATTGTGAGACATCTCGCTCAACCGAATGAAACATATTCTCGGCACTTATCCTCGATGTCCAGTTGGCCAGCACAATTGCTGAAGCTCTTCCATCCAAGGGCTGCGCCGCACTGAAAACTAAGTTTCCGAGCAAGGTCTTCTACCCAGGCAGTCCCGTTTACGAATATGAGTCGCACCAGTATCGGTCCAACATAGAGCCCATGTCCCCCGGTTGCATATTTCGTCCAATGACCTCGCTTGATGTTTCCGAGGCGGTGTTGGTTAATCGGGATACCAACACTCAATTCGCCGTGCGAGGCGGCGGCCACATGGGTATCAAGGTATGCTGGGGGTGTTTCCGGTTCACCGTCTTCAGCATAGGTATGGCTAATCTAGGTATAAGGCTCGAATAATATCCATAATGGCGTCTTAGTCGTTCTGTCTAATCTCACGACACTGGAATTGTGTAATGATGGAAATACTCTGAGTCTTGGCCCTGGATTTACTTGGGGACGGGTATACTCTTACTTGGAAAAGTACGATCTTGCAGCGGCAGGGGGGCGACTTTCGTCTATTGAAGTCCCTGATCTTCTTCTCGCTGGGGGTGTGAATTTCCACGGCAACTAGCACGGCTGGGTCGCCAATAACATTCTGGAGTATGAGAGCGTTCTGTCCAGTGGGAAGATAGTTGTTGCATCGGCCTCAAAAAATCAAGACCTTTCGGGGCGTTGAAGGGAGGAAGCAGTAACTTTGGCATTGTCACGAAGTTCAAACTCCGGACTTTCAAATCAACCAAAGTATGGGCCGGCATGTACACTGTCTCTGGAGAGCATCTCGATCAGTTTTCCCCGGTGAGTCTTCTCCTTTCCAAAATATTATCTTGGCTCACTATCCAAGGCATTCGCAAACTACTCAGCCTTCAACACAGACCCGCTATCTCACGTCCCTATGGTCGTTGCAGCCACTGAAACATCTACCGTCGCCGCCGTGATTTTATTCTACGACAGCGACACAGTCTCAAGCCCAGTCAGCTTCGCGCCATTCTTTGCCCTCTCATCGATCGCCAACAGCTGCGTCTTCAAAACTCTTTCTCACTTTGCCATCGAGACCGCAGGTCTTGTCGTCCCCAGCATCAGCAATCTTTTCATTGCCGGAACAACGACCGGAAAAAGTCACTAGGACCCACTCAAAGGCGTCCAAATTACGAACAGAGTCTTCTTCGACCCATTTCCCTCGCTGTTTGCACACGTCCCCTTCTCCAACTTTAGTCTTATAAGCATCGATAGGCAGCCCATCGGGTCCTCATGGACCGCTGGATCTAAAGCCGTGAATCCCGTCGGTAACGCGTTGGGTTTGGATACTGCCAGTAATGGGACTTATATTCGCTTGGGCGGAAGTGGTAGAGTGGTTTGGTAGTGAGTATGATGCGTTCATTTACTCTGGGGTACAGAATATGACGGCTGCGATCAATGCGGCGACGCAAAAGGCGAGACTATTTGATGTCTTCAACTGCATGGGGGATGCGGCCGGTTTCCAGGCTATTTACAGTGGCTATGGAGCCGCTAATAAGGCAAAGTTGCCAAGTATCTCGCGTAAGTACGATCCGGATGGAGTGTATCAGAATTTGATGCCAGGGGGATTCAAGATTGGGGTGTAAAACCCATGGGCCCCACACCTCGTGCAAGAGGTTGGAATGATACCGTAAATGAACAGAGTGCTTGGTATAGATGAGACCACCCAACCGCTGATTCTGTTCTTTCATGTGACATCTGCTGCTATCTTGCCTATTTCCTCAGATTCATCTTTTGAAAAGTCTCCGGATCGATCGACCTCTTGATCTGCAGCTCCGTAACAGGGGACCCCCGGAATGAAAATTCACTACTATCAGTCATCTAGCCAAGGATTGAAGTCTCGGTTCTCCCAGTTGGTGATCAAAATTGGCGGTGGGCTAGACAGGATCCCATTACTCCCACTCCACAAGTCCCAGCTCTGGCCAATGTGATGACAGATCCCTGCCCCGATGAGGATCCGTACCAGCCATTACTTCAAGCGGAAATAGCCAGAAACCAACAGCCGGCCTTACCGCGTTGTCCAAGACCTCATTCTGGGCGGTCTCCTGGCACGCTTCCCTCCAAATATCCTCCTGCTTCACCATCCAAGCCTGTGCTCCCTGACTATTCACGGTAGGTCCCTCCAATGATTGTGGGACAAAGGTCAGCAAATGCCTAAGCTCTGCTCGAGACGCTTCGACGCCGAAGGAGTCCAACCATTGTGTCCAGGACGAGACCACTGTTGACCCGTCCTTCCAGAAGACATTCTTCAGTTCCTGTTCTATCGGGCGCGGATCCCGTGGTAACCGTTTAAATGTCGGGACCATCCCTTGTATCGGGAAACTGCGGGTATACACGTATTCGGGGCCTTGCCCGGTGCTCCAGCCCAGCAGCATTCGCGCCACTAGCGGAGTTGACGCTAAGAATACCTCTCGAAGCTGCCCTATTGTTTCTCGTACATGTTGTCTAATTTCCGGTTCGAGATCCGAGGGGTCGAGTGGAGGCGATCCGTCGAGACCAGAGTATTTGTCAAAGTCCATCGCGAGGTTGAGGAGCCCGACGTGTCGCGGGTCTAGCGTGGCCTTCAGGTGGTATAGAAAATTGATGATTCCGTCTCGGAGCGGCCACCCAGGGAAGGTGATGTGAAGAAAATCGTGTTCCGGATTGAAATATAACGTTCCTGTACCATTTACGTTTCCTTTAGTATCGGTGAAGGAGCACGGAATGTGAACCCTGTAAAACCGTAGTGTCTCATCGCGAGCCTCGCGACTAACTTGGCCGAGTCTGAGAGGAAGGTGGACGTGGTGGGTTTCCAATATCACGTGGAAGGTTTACTGGGAAATAGGGTACGCGCGACGTGGCAGCTTCTCGTAGTGCTCGATTGAGCGGAGAGCCATGATTTTCCCATCGACCTCGACGCGAATTTGGATCAGACGTTGGCGTGACAGTGCGTATTTCCATATCTTCAAGCGCAATTCTTTGGGGAATCGAGTAAAGGGAGTGAATGTTGATGGGCCCGTCGATGGCGGGGGTTCGTCGTTGTTGATGGGTACAAGATGGGCTGGAGTCTGCGATACCATCGTGGTCGAGATGCCTCTGTCGTCCGTGAATTCAACGCCAAAGACTTTCGAAAAGACGAGATGCTGGTAGGATTTTTGGCTGATGCGGAACTTTTCGCGCTGTATTGCTAATCCAGAGCCGTGTGGTTGTCGTGGAGTTGCGAGTTTCTTGGAGTTCGGGCGCGCGAGAGCCCTGCTGTAGGAGTAGAGGCTGCGATGGATGCCTGTTTGTCACGTCATTGCCTTTAGATTCCTCCGAGGTGGTGGAAGTGAATTTTACACGTGTTAAGGATGTTGGTGGATGACAGCAGGAGCCTGGCTGACCACGAAGGTGTCGTGAGTGGGGCGCAGCAGTCAGCCATGATGGTAACTGCGCATCTCATTCTCATAGTTGCGCACCCTCATCGCGTTAGGCAAGATGTGCAGACAAGTACATCTTCGTCACCAAGGAATAGGACTTACTCCAACTCCCCAGACTACTTCCGTTGTCCCTCATTCCAACGCCTCCTACCGAGTTTTTTGAGAGTGCTCCCAATGCTGCAAAGACAGAGGACAGTACTGGTCACTGGGTTAGTAGATGAATGAAACTCAAATAGTTAGTACCTGTTGTATCTGACTGGCTTCATAGATGTACACCAGGTGGTATTGGCTACGCGACAGCAAAAGAATTTCAATCGCGCGGTTTCCATGTCATTGCTACCGCTAGAAAACTTAGCTTGCTTGAAGAATTTCGCGACCAGGGAATGAGCGCTGTCGCTCTCGACGTTACCGACTCCGCCAGCATCGCAGCGTGCAGGGAGGAAGTCGGGAAATTGGTCGGAGATAGGCTAGACATTCTTGTCAACAACGCGCAAGCTCCCATGCTCCAATGAGCTCTATCACTATATAGGGTATCCACTAATCTTCTAACAGGGGACGCGGCCTGATCACTCCCGCAACGGATATATCTCTTCATGATGCGCGGGCAGTCTATGAAACCAACGTTTTCGGCGTCATGGCCATGGTGTCCTCTTTCATCAATTTGCTGATCCCGACACAAGGCCTCATTATCAACGTGGCCTCGATATCAGCCATTATCCCTTACGTATTCGGATCCGTATATGGGAGCAGCAAAGCCGCCTTAGCCTCCTATTCAAGAACCCTGCGCCAAGAACTCCGGCCGTTCGGCGTGCGTGTTCAGGTCGTTATGGCCGGCACTGTGAAAAGCAACATCGGCAGTGCGTCAAAAGGCGAGCTTCCCAATAATAGCTTGTACGAGAGAGTAAAGCACTTGTACGAAGCGAGACTGGGCTTTTCTCAGAAGGAAGGCTCAAATCCAATGCCAACAGATGTGTTTGCTCGGAAATTGGTTCATGATGCACTGAAACCGGAAGTAAATCTCTTCTGGAGGAATTGGTTCGGCAGACCTGACTGGTTCTACTATGGAGGGATGTCGAAAATGTTGTACTGGACTTCGTGTCTCGGCGAATGGGCTTTGGATTCGGGTGTTTATCGGAAGTTTGGGTTGGGCGAATTGGAGGCAATGGTTAAGGAGGGGCGAAAGGCTGAAGTAATGAAGTTAGGTAGCAAGTGAAATCTTGTAGTCATTTCGGAAGTCGTCAGGTTGAGTTACAATGAACCATTGTATCTAAAGTCCCTCGTCTATCACAATCTCTCACGTGGTTACAAGTTTAATAGCCAAGTACAGAGGAGCCTTTCAAAAGTCCTTGCCCACCTTGGCGAGCAGGGGGATGCAGTCAGGGCCGGAACCAGTGTCACCGCCTCCAAATTTGGATTTTGCCGGCAGAAAAAGGGCGCCGAGCTATGGGGGCTACCTGCCTATGCTACGGGGCTACCTGCCTTTAACCCGGGCTGTAGGCGCTATTCTGCACGCACTGAGCCCCCGAAGTACCAGCGGCTTAATCCCCAGCGCTGGGGAGGTTGCTTGGGAAACTTGAAGGCGGTGATGCACAGTCCTGGTCCTGACTGCATAACTTACCCCTGCTCGCCAAGGTGGGCAAGGACTTTTGGAAGGCACCTCCGCACTCCATTCGCTATTGCAAATCTCATCAATCTTGCCTCAGAAAATACATCCGAAGATATTCATTCAATCAACTAGGTAGGTCTAATAACCTTGCAAAGAAAATTTTTCTTGTGCGTATGCACAAGAAACAAAAAATCTGACGCCTCAGGGTTGTTCCTGCTCCGGCTTGGGCAACGCAATCGCATTGACCCGATCGGCCAACTCCAAGACATGCTCATGATCTCTCCCCCCAATAACAACGGAGCAGATACTATATTCATGCCTTCCAAACTTGCCTCTAGACCACCCAACAATAATCATGCGACCATCCACCAACTCATCTCGGAATCTCTCCTCGAACAAATCCCTGTTCCCCAGAACGGCAAGCGGAGTGATCAAATAAGAGTACCGCAATCCGCGTCTCTCGTAGAAGTGACCTCGAAGTGGGCCCATCATGTAGTCGCCTGTGAGTCGCACGTTAAGGTCTACGACGTATTGATTTCCTTCGCTGCCGGTCATAACGTCGCAACCCATTGGCCCATAGAAGCCCTTGGAGTGCACATATGCGGCGACTTTATCCAGCACGGGGCGATACAGCCTCTCGAGTTCTCCTTGTCTCTCGTAGTCGAGTATGCTAGCGCGCCAAATGCCCTCCGCGTCAAGGAACTGTTCAGCCGTGCTAACGAACTCAGCTCTCCCCGTCTTCGTAACAAAAATGGATTGATTGCGAGTGTCGCCTTCGATGCAGTCTTGGAGTAAAAGACTAACAGGTTCCAGATACGCATTGTCGGGCGTGAGACGGCGGATCATGCGGTGAACTTCAATCTCGAGCAGTCGCATTCGTTCCGCTTTCTTAGCTTCGTCCTTGATCACGAAGACGCCTTGCCCGGCGAGCGACTGTGGGAACTTGATCACGAAGGGCGTGGGCTTGTCCTTCACGGCCTGGAGGATGCGTTGAGCTTCGGCTTCCACAAGCTTGTCGTCTAAGACATCCGATGGGGAAAGACGACCTTCGATGACCTCGGTTCTGGGTGTCGGAAGGCCGGAGAAAGCCAAGTCGCGCTTTGACATTAATCGGTAGTGTGCATCTTGACTGACGACAGTGGGATGCGCGTCGAGAAAGTCGAGAGGTGGATATGGCGATGCCTTGAATCCGGGCGGAGGCTTGAAACCATCGGGATTTGGTATGAACGATATCTTCGGACGCTGGGCAGGGTGCAAGGCGGCGTAGTTGCGATAAGCATCGGTATGCGCAGAAGGCGGCGATTCGACCGTGTCATTGAGCACATCATGCTCGGGGGGATCGATATCGAAGAGATAGAGTTGAATTGGCCCAGCCATAAATGCATGGTTCTGAGACCCATTGCCCAGACAGATTCTTGCGAAGATTCCATTATCGAGATTCGGTGCCATGGGCGATTGGAAGGTGTATTTGACGTTATCTGGTAGCGAAGATGATGCCGCTCCATTCGGTGGTGCGAGGGCAAGGACGTGGGCGATTTCGTCTGGGTTTCCGCCGTCGAGAGCGTACAGGTCGTACAAAGTTCGATCTAACTCAACGAGAGGGATTGCGTTCTTCATTCTGATTAATGTGTCGCTAACGAGCTTCAAGTGCTTTGAGATAAATGTCCGATATGACTGGAGAGATCCGTCTTGTAGTTTGGTAGTCATATAGCCCCAGATAAATATAGCTCTGATTTAATTGAAGCCACGAGTACCACCTGGTTGGATGCTGCTGCATTATTCAACGGGATTTTAAAAGAGATTGCACGTAAGACAGTGGGATCAACAGGATCCGAGCCAATGTAGTGATGTGGCGTTAACCAGAAGAGAAGGATTGGTCAGCCACAGCAAGCCAAACCGTAAACCAGTAAGCCAGCTATAGGCAGAAACGTACACAATCCTATCAATGATCTATTGCTAAAAAAAATTAGAAGTCGCTTCACGAGTCCTTTGTCTGTTTGTCCGTGTGACGCATGCTACCATGGTGCATTCCTCGAAACGTGGCTGCCATCAAATCCGGGTTGAATTGAGAAGGGAGAAACTGACATCTAGTCGACCAAATTCATCGTGGGCACTAGCCTGGCCAACTATAGACTTCGTTGTGTAAAATATCGAAGTAATCAAGATCTAGTTCTAGCGTTTTTACACTTGGAATTGCATCTTTGCTGAGCTAGCCGTGCAGGAAAACCCCTCAAGAAAGCTTTTTCCTTTATCTGTATTCCCGCCCCGTTAGAGGGACGGAGGCTCTGTATCCTTTATTTGTATAGGATTCAGATGTGTTACCACAGGTGAGGATCAATCAAAGGGTTCGTCAACTCCATATTGTAGACTAGAGAGCCATGTGATGGCTAACAAAAGTAACCCAAAGATTTCACAAACAACGGTCTATTGGCAGAAACATATCAAAGACGACTCCAAAAGCTAAGAAAACCCGGGTCTATAGTTTATGCATTCCTCCAAAACAAAGAAAGTTAAAGAAAGTCGAAGATTATCGCTGCTAGCTCCCGGCGCAAAGCAAGATCTCATGTCGTCCCCCACCGCCCCGCAAACAGTGTTCCTTTACCGGATTCGTCGCCCCACCAAGCCCGCTTAGCTGACCTTGTTGCCAGCAATCCTGACCTCGTTGTTTCCGTCCACGCTCATAATGCCGTTGATGTCGTTGTAGTTTGCGTTCTTCACACCGTCATCGCCATACACGGGATACATGAAGCGGGGAGTCTTCTTGCAGTCGCCATCCACGATTTTGTTCAGCGCGTCCTGGAGCTTGTCTTCAATCTTCTTGGCAAGCTGCTTCTTTTCATCGTTCCATGTTGGCGGCACCTGATCTTCGCGATCAGGCACGCTCATAAAGCAGTCTGACCCATCCTTCTCCAGTTCGAGCTTGTCGAGTAGGGCCTTGAAGCTATCGAATTAGGTTTGGAAAGAAAATTCGTCGGCGGTGAAATGCTTCATGGCGCGGACAAGAGTGTCTTTGCTCCCCTTCTTATTGCCCGTAACGACGACACCAATACAAGTGACAAGGTCCCAAGTCCAATAGCCAATAGGGATCTCTGCGATTCCATCTTGCCCGCCGACGGTGATCTCCAGAGCAGCTCCAGGGATAGGTGGGTCGGGTTTGCGCTTGTACAATCCATTAAGGCCGCGCTTGGTATTCTGGCCCCCGCAAAACGCGGCATATCCATCCCAGGCCGAGGCGCTTCCCCCGATCTTTTCATCGATCGTGTCACGCAGTGTGAGCTGCGCGTTCTCGATGGGGTTTGCGACGACGGAAGTCGTGAGTGCTGCTGCACCCAGAAGGGCGGTAGTAATAGCTGAACTGAAGCGCATGGTGAAGGGAGGATATTTCTAAAGTAATTGGTATTGGTACGAAAGTTTGTAGTATGTTGATAGAGTGGAGGAGCAAAAGTTTCAAAAACAAAAGAGTCTGTAAATGTTGCGAGAGTAAACGTGCTGGAGATGTGCTGAGGAACTGATGAGGAAGTGTTATGGGCTGGTTCTGATATTCTGGAAGTCGTTGTCAAGGACTTATATATGGCCTGTGTCAAGATACACGGACGTATATTCCAATTCCGCACTTTTGTCAAACTCTTCGCATGGCTGATTCTATCGTTGCCCAATTTCCGAAGCCAGATACCACGAGCGACCGTAAACTGACCGGACGAGACTCGAAGTTCCACAACCAGGTGAAGATTGTCAACGATAGGATGCCACGCAAACACGTTCAGGTAATCCGCCAATGCTACATCCTACAGTCTGTCAGCTTGTGCCCACTAATCGAGGCTATGCAGAAGGGGAACGCTCGACAGAGACTTCTTCTCGGCCCAAAAACGATCTGAAATCCCCATTTTTGAGTGCAAAAATGGCAAAAATAGTAGTGGATAGTATCTCCAAGCGACGGCCAGTTACTCCTCTCTCGGAATCCCCTAGGGGTCGACATATATCCGGAGGATTCACTGACTTGTTGGGAATGGGCAATCAAGCGGACTATACACGTTTACTTCCGCTAGGTGGAAGTGGGCCGACACTGCATCGCGCGCTGTCCAACGAACTTGAGATTCTGAACAAGTATGGCTACCCGACTCGAGTTCCCTCGCGGAAGCCTCTTCCGAATGAAAGCCCCGTTGCTGCTATCGCGATGCGAGCGCGCGAACATGCCCAGCCAGCCAAATATCTTGCCAGGTCTCAGGATAAATTGAACAGTTCGCCTGCAGCACCGAAGTTTCTGGCCCCACCGCAAATTGTTGCGACGGTATCTCAGAACTTTGAGAACGCGGTGGCTCCCATTTCGGGAAGAGCGGAAGAGGGTATCTCGCAACGTCTGTTATTACGGCCACTGCAATCACGCACGTCCTCTTTCGCTTCAGCTGGAAAAGAAGACCATGAAGAAGGCGATTCGAAAGGGGGTTGACGGAAAAAAGAAGATGCACGATAAGTGGCACGCTAACTACCCGGGTAAGAAGTAGAAAATTGGACTAAGAACTTGGGGTGATCCAATCATCATTGGTTGGGTTTTAGATGCTGTTCGATGCTCTAAGCGTCGATAATTGAATCTTACATATTTCGCATGGTAATTGCGGAGAAATGCGTAAAATCGAATAGCATATTGGTTGCCAGCGGTTATTTTTGGGGGTTTCGACGGACAAAAGAAGTTACCACGGTTTAAAATTTGCCTGAAACCATGTCTTTTGCAGTCTTCCCCCTACACTATCGAATTCAACTTTCTTTCCCGTTGAAGTGCCCCAAATCCATTCGGTGGATTCTACTAGTGGACTAATAGGCGGGGATTATGATTCAACTATGAAAGAAGAGTGTGAAGCCATGATGCAGCCAATGATTCATTCATTCAATGCAATCTTTAATAGCCTGGACTGAGTGTTTGCCGCTCTGCTTGTCTCGTCGCCTGTAGCGCTATTGTAATTCCCATGCGGGCATGTGAAACTCGCCGTGCCCACACAATGTGGGGGAACGTAAGGCATTATGGATTCGCTTGCGCAAGTATAACTGTCGTGTATGCCCCGCGTTCCCTGCTTCTGGCGTTATTTATGAGCAACAAATAAACTCAGCGAGTCTGACCTACGACCTACGGCGTCAACATCAACGTCATGAGCAACCAAGCTACTTCTCCTGACCATCAATCAGACCCTGGTGAACCGCCAGCCAAGTCGGTCAGATTCCACCAGTGGCAGGAAGAGCGCGTCATTCCAAAAAAATATGATTCAGGGAGAGGCGATAAATGGGTTCGACTGACGCTGGAGGAATGCCTGGCTGGCAAGTTTATGTGGCAGATAGATCTCAAGACTGAAGGACCCCTGGGAGGCGAACTTGCAACCGGAGTCCGAAATGCGTATGGAATTGAGGCGCGCAACGAACTGAGCGGCATAACGTTCAGATTGCGCGCCGAAACACCGGAGTTCACTTCTTGCTTTCGATATCGAGCAATGATGATAAAAGTACGGACAGATTTCGTAGAAGCCGATGCATGGGTCTCAGAGGATAGCGAAAGGTGTCAAAGCATTGGGGTCAAGGCCCTAAACATGCCGGCCTTGGTGAAAAGGAAAAGCCAAGCACACTAGGGTAATCGTCTCTGTAGGTACTAGAAGAAACTGATGAGTTCTATCCAAACTCCATAATTACAAAACCCAAAGGAAATATCAAGTCCGGTAAAGCCTGTCTCATGCGTCCTCCCAGGGTCTTTCATGATGTGCTCTGACGACCTCGGGACTTAGTGATCCTCCTTTCAAGAGACCTGCTGTCCGTTGACGAAGACATTGTTATCCTTATCAATGTTCATCGTGGTAGCGGGTATCATGTGCCTCCTGGTGACATGGGCATTGCCTTCTACGATCGAATCCATTCGGTCCTTCAACTCATCTTCAATCTCCTTGCCGACCTTCTTCATCTTATCATCAAACCCCTCAACGAGACCCTCGTTCAAGTCGGGCACACTCATAAATCCCCGTTTATTTTCCATATCCTCCGCATCTACGAGCCCCTTAAACACCTGCCACTGATTCTCCTTGTTGAATTCGGAGGCCGTGAAGTGGCCCAAGACCCGCACAAGGGTACCCGGGTTACCTTTTTTGTTGTCAACGACTGCGAGTCCAATGCATGGTACGAGACCTTGAGTCCAGAGGCCGATAGGAAAATTCCAGGACTTGGATTCCCCCATCGCAACTTCGGTACCGTCCAACCGTTTCGAAAGGGAACGCTTGGAGGTAGCATGAGCTGCTGCCTCGTATTTTACCCATGTTTCCTATATTGATTCTTCAGAGACAATTGGGGTCTCAGTGGGTGTAGATCTTACGTGGTCGGCCTTGATGTCCTCTTCGAGATTCTGGAATCGTCGGACAAGTGGATTGTCGACCTCGGTAGGCTTTGGGACTGCAACGACTGAGCCGGCGAGCGCAGCCCCCAGAAGAAGAGTGGAAAGGTTCTGGAAGAAACGCATATTATATCTTGCGACTTTAGAACAGTTTGGTAGAGATTAAGGGGCTCTATTGTGCGAGTGAGGTATTGTGGATTGTGGAGTTAGTTGGGAATGAAATCACGATTCTCCGAAAAGGGCTTTCCTATATATTCCCACCGCTCACACTATCTCTAAACTATACATTTTGAGGTCACGCTGTTTCTGCTGTGATGTTTCTTACCGAGGTACTATGTTCCTCGCATGCCTTGGAGACCAGTCTGACAGACTGACCAGTAGCTTGACCTTGTCAACTTTTAAGATTAGCATCGATTACCGAGGTTGATTCAATGAGTGAACGACACGATATCGTTGTTATGTTTGATGACTGTGAGTGCAGAGTAACATCGAAGAACCAGTTTGATTTATTATGTGCGTTAATCGGAAACAAGCGAGCGCGACCTCAGTTATTTCAAACACACACCAAAATTTATAGGAGCCAGCGATACTTCAGCAGTTTTTCATGTAACGCGTTAACAATAGCCTATTAGAACTGTTAGTAAGTTAAAGCTTTCCAAATATACAGGGATAGACCTCGCGAGCGATCTTTTATAGTTATACTAACGTTGTAGGCCAATAGGAACCTTAAAGTCGCGTAAAACGCCTACAGCGCGTTTAAAAGCAACCCTTAGCGCGAAAAACAGGCTCAAAGGACTCGCTCTGTTGCCCGCCAGCCTATTCTACGCGTGCTAGGGTACAGGGTTAGTCTCTATTAGGTGCGGAGCTTCGTAGGCACGGCTACTTGGCCATCATATATACAGCCTGCCACGCAGCTACTGTGGAGGAGTAAGGTGTAGGATGATACTATACCTCAAAAGTGCTCGGAGTCAGGCCTGAACCTGCGCTCCTGGCGGTCCTCGTGGAGTTGGAGATGAGACGCTCCGTGGTTGATGGTAATCACTGAGGCATCGCGTGAGATCGAGGTTGCTGTTATACACTTAATTTTTCTATCGAGGATTAATACTGAAAAGATGGTGTTGCTTTCTGGATGATCTTGCCCTGATTGCCCCCCGAGCCCCTTATATCTCGTAGCCCCTGACTGTATCTCATAGCCCCTGGCCACTACCCCACACTACGGCACCGCAGGCGTTAGTAGGCGTTAGTTAACAGCGATTAACAGCAGTTGACGGCTACTTAGCTGTCATATATACAGCCTGCCACGCAGGTACGGCACCGCAGGCGTTAGTAGGCGTTAGCCAACAGCAATTGACAGCGGTTAACAGCTACTTAGCCGTCATATATACAGTCTGCCACGCAGCTACAGCACCGCAGGCATTAGTAGGCGTTAGTTAACGACGATTAACGGCGGTTGACGGCTACTTAGCCGTCATATATACGGCCTGCCACGTAGCTACGGCACCCGCAGGCGTTAGTAGGCGTCAATCTACGGCAGTTAACAGCGATTAATAATATAGGAATTAACTAATATACTAGCTCTACTACTTATTAACCTTATCGTCCGCTGCACCCTCATCATAATCGTCCCTCCCACGCTAAGCTCAGATTTCCGCCCTTACTCTATTAAGCTTATCATGCTCTATATATAACCCCTGGGCTTCGAAATCGGACTCTGCACCTCCACGTGGTGAAGCCTGGGAACCTAACTCTTACAGAGATCAGAGCCAGCGCAGAGACGTCGCGTTGATGGTGGTGCGGTAGGTAACGCTGCTCTGTAGTGAGACAGTGCAGAGTTTTCACACCAGCGCCACCACAAACAACACCCATAACAGTTGGAAAAACAGTTCGTAAACTCTATTAACACAAAGGACTATCCTTAAGCACCTAACAGCAACAATATAACAACACAGCAAAACGCCTTATCCCCTACACCCTTAGGCAGACGAAACAGCAGCAGCTGTGCGACGGACAGACGCCAGCGACCCGAGCTTCGCATACCACTAGTACGGTGCCAGAGAGGCCGGGATGACGGCGGCGCTGCACACGGATGGACCCCGTATACCACTGGTGAGGCGCCAGAGGGGCCCAAAAACGTGGACAGCGGCGACAGCGCGCAGATAGTCCCCACATACCACCAGTAAGGTGCCAGAGGGGTCATAACAAAACGCGCCGTCAACGCCTGCAAGGAGCGGCAGCAGCGCTGGGGGCGAGGCGCGAGGGGGGAGGGGGAGCGTAGCGGACAACTATACAGGACAGGAGGCAGTACCTACACACAAGGGAGACATCACCAGTAAAGGCAAGCGTGACAGGGTGGGCGGTCAAGGCTAGAGGACAACAGCAACCTACTAGCGCAGGCGTCACGCCTGCGCTTGCCTAGGGACGCACATACGGCACATCAGCGAAAGGTGTTTTTCCCCCAGTACAGGCAAGCCTTCGGGAGCTGCTTCTACGACTAGCCAACAGGGTTTTTTTTGTTCACCTGGTGTAAATAGCGGCAATAGTCTGCGTAGGCCTACAGGCTCGTATCAGACGGTAAACAAGAATTAATAATAATAATAATATATAACCCCTAGCAGCGTATTTAAAGTGTTTTCTCGCAAATTAATCACAGCAACTCTGTACAATTGCCTCCTTTAGAAAGGATCTAAATCTATTATGCCTTTAACAGCTGTAAACGTAGTTCCTTTTATTCTAGTACTTTAAAACAAAGAAGGTAAGCTTAATTAGATTAGAGTTAGGTAAGTAGGGTAGAAGGAACCTTACTACATAGCTAGCAGCCTTAAGGACTTCTGTAACATTATAGTTAACTAGTATAGATTAAGACGTTACCTAATATAATAACTATTAGCTAGTTACCATAAATAAGAGATAGCAGCAGCCCTCTTTAATTCCTATACAGGGTAGGTAGCCGTTAATAGTATAAGCTAGTAGAATGGCCTAGGTAGTTCCACAAGTAATATCCTAAGTATATCAGCTCGTACTACCTACAGGCCTATAAGCCTTATGCCGCCAGCCTGTTTTCTTATTGAATATGCTCTCATTAAGGAAAACTAAGTCCTCCTGCGCGAATTGCCTTATGCTCTACTAGTAAGCTTCTCTAAGGTCTTCGTTCCGCCTAATAGAGAAGGGCTAGCTTATTAGGACCAGCTACACTTGGGGGGGAACTAGGAGATGTTAGATCTATTATGGTGTAAGAGGCTGGACGTTTGGGAAATTTGATTCAAGGTGGTATAGAGCTGGTGTCGGATTAGTGAGAGAGGTATAGGGGACGGCGGTTGACGGCCAACTGCCGTTGATTGACGGCGATTGAGGGCCACTTGCCGTCTCAGCACGCAGCTATAGCATTAGGGGCTCAGGCGACAGCCGTTAGGGAGGTGCGCAGCCACTGGCGCCTCAGAGACAACTAGGTAGCTGGGGGGCTGAGTAACGCAGTTAGCCGAAGAGGAGAAGGGTGGAACAACAGAACAACCCCATCAACCAACAACCCCATGAGGATCGACGAACAACACACAACCGACTAACGTTCGGACAACAAATTGCCTATTTTTCTATGTACACTACACTTCTCATATAATAATTACTAGTCCTGATACTGCACCACCTCCTCTAGAGTGTATTTCCTTCCGACTGCGGGTCGCACCTAACAAGTCCACCCTTTACCCAAAACTATTAATTTTAATACCTCTCTTAATCTATAGCCAGTACGTAATCTCATCCTAGTATTTCTATCCCAACTAAATCAGCTCTTTAAAGAGAGCCTCAGCGTCCTCTTCACTAATTTTAGGGGGTCTCCTAGGCCTCACCACTAGCTCTAGAGGGCAGCGCATGCTGCTATATTCGTTAAGGTTTATCTTAACGTTTCGTACCGCAGTAACTAAGCAGCCTTCACGCTCAGCAACCTGCTCTCTAGTCTATCCTAGTAAGAGAAAACAACATATATTTATTAATCCTCACGTGAGTCTCTAGTCCTCTTATACTTTGTTTAATATATAGCGCTAGTCAAGGTTAGTTAGGGACAATAGAGATGCCATAAGCGCGATTCATGGCGTGCGCGCGGTCAAAAACACTCAAAAACGTCAGTATAGACGGATCTCCATGTACCTAGAGAGCTTCAGCTTACAGGAATTAGTTATATTAATTTTTAGTAGCTTGGTAGTGGATCCACTAGGTTATCGCTCGCTCCTACAAATTCTAGTGTGTGTTTGAAATAACCGAGGTCGCGCTCGCTTGTTTCCGATTAACGCATTTGTCGTGTGCACAATTCCACGGAATGGCTTGGCGCTCGCTTCGGAATTCGCCCCTCCCCCTCTCTTCATGCCTAATACAACGCGTAGAGAAAAAGATACAAAATTTAAGACAGTAGCTCTACTAGCTATCTAGGTGCTAAGTCTAGATTTTTGTACTTTATTCTCTAAGCGTTGTTGCTCTAGAGAGGTTCAAAGTTGTTCTGATTTTGGGCAGGAGCAGCAAACCTTTTGGCTCGCTAAGCGAAACCAGCAAAATGCTAGCGGCGAGAGGGAAATCTACTGTGGTACAAGGCCAAAGTAGTGTACATGGTCGGTGCATGACAGGGATGTCTGACTAATGTTAAAGAATGCGCTAAACTAATTCCTATTAATAATTACATACAAATCTTAGTACTTTGTGTGGCCCCCTTTTGCGTTAATTATAGCCTAACATCTCTCTAGCATACTGGCAAGGAGCTTATTAAGTAGCTCCTCACTAATTAAGCTCTAAGCTTCCTGTACCATACTACGAAGCTAATCATATGTACGCTGCTTCCCTACAGGCAAATCTAGATAGTGCTTCTTAATATAGTCCTTTATCTTGTTCTAAACAGCCTTAATTGGGTTAAGATCTGGTAAGAAGGCTAGCTAGTAGATTAGATAGATCGCTCTCTCCTAAAGCTCCTTAATTATATAAGCTGCTAAGTGCCTAGGAGCGTTATCCTACATAAATTATAGGTAGGGATTTATACGCATCTAGCTATTAACAAGGAGAATAATCTAGTTATAGTAGCTTTCTTTGTTAATAGTATTCTACTCCTTCTCCTAAAACAAGCTTAGTCCTTTTTAGTTCCTAGAGAAGCACCCCTAGAACATCTAACTACGCTTCTTACGAACCTTCTTAACTATATATGTATCCTTAAGCTCCTCCCTAGGCCTCCTTGTTACCTACTTCTTCCTATGCCTCCTACCTATAACCTACGTCTTGTCGCTCTAGAGGATTATCTTCTACTAATTAAGGGTCTAGTCTTTATGTTCTTTAGCTTAGGCCTAGCAGTCTTTCTTGTTTTAGTTAGAGAGGGGTAGCTTAGCTAAGGCAACTTAGCGTGTATACCCTTGTTTTTAAAGAGCAGCTTAAATAGCGTACCTCCTAACGCCCTAGTGCCTAAAAGGGCCCTCTGCAAGCTCTTAGAAGCTTATTTAGCGAGAGTTGCACGACTGCCTAACATATTATACTAACTTATCTACTTAGGCATTGCTAAGCTTAGAGGGTTAACTAGATTGTTTCTTTGGCGTGACGCGCTTGCTGGCAATTGCGTAGCTAACCTGTCTCTGGGATATACTAAGGAGGTCTGCGATGAACTAATAAGTGTGGCCAGCTAGACGGAGAGTCTACACTTGGAGGCGTTCGTCGCGGGAGAGGTATTAGTGGCGGGGGGTTAATAGGGGCGACATCTTAATTGTGTTGACAGGTAACGCGTTAAGACTAAGCTACTTTGTTTGTATAGAAAATTATAGAGGATTTAAGGTATTATTGTTAATAGGGTGCTCTTGCAATGTCCGACAGACATCCCTGTCATGCACCGACTATGTACACTACTTTGGCCTTGTACCACAGTATGTAAGCGAGGCGCCAAGCCATTCCGTGGAATTGTGCACACGACAAATATAATAAATGAGGTGTTCTTACGCTCGGACTTGGCTGACGAACAAGGTTAAGGCCGCAACTCCTCCGAAGTGGAGCAATCCCAGGACGTCATTCCCGACCGGTATTCTTCCTCAGTAGGGAAATCGGCCTTTTCAGCTGCTCATGTATCGTGCGCCACTTGGATCTGTCGATAGTCTTTGAGGAGGGGTTCCGTCGGAAAGTTGACGGACTTGGGCGAACTAGAAAGTAAGCTGCGTTTGGACTGTTTCGCGAGGATGGAGTATGGAGTTACCATTGTGGCAGCTCTTGGAAAAAAGGATATTTGTGTGATGCTATGGAGTAGTTTGATGATCATCGGTCGCTTGTGAAGAGGGTTGTTTATACTTTGTCAGAACATCTAGCATTGTGAAGTTAACAGTGAGTTTCAGACGTGAGTGTCTCATTGTTTTGCCCGAAAAATGGGATGAAGAAAACAATGCGACGAGAAATAGAATTGCAATGAAACTAGTCTAAGGCAAGGGTGAAAAGTCGCGTGCCTAGAAGGCTCCATCCCTCATGATACATATTTCCTGTCTTTCGGGACAACACCCGCCCCGCGCAAGTACTAAAGCAATGCATTCACTCAGCGAAAAGAGAACAAATAGTTCATTCTTTATGGACTCTGTTGGATGGAAATAACAGGAAGGATGAAGCACAATGTCCGGGCCCTCTACTCTTGGGATCAAATGGGATATTGAATCCACGGGAGACATTCAATACCCCCTGTATCGCCGGCGATACGTTCTACCGTGGTTATGCCACTCTGCAGCAAATTTGCCATAGACAGCAATCCATCCTTCTCGATGACCTTCATGGCCTCACTCCATACCTCCGGCGCGCGAATATTCGCACCTCGTTCAACGAGTAGCGAATACATCTCATGGTGTTCCAATTCTATGGTGAGGACAACTGGCAGCGGATATCCTTGGTTGGGATCCATTCCAGCATCGAGAAGCATTCGGACTATTCCCAAATAACCTTTGCCTGCGCTGCTGCTAAACCCTTTGGACAATGTACATCTGCTCCTCGTTCCAGAAGCATCTTTACTATTGTTAAATGGCCTTGCCCGCTTGCTGCGAACATCTCGCGACCCTGGATCTTGGCACCGCTGTTGAGCAACAACTCAGCAATTTCGTGGAAGCCTCCTCGACAGGTGTGAAGTAAAGGCGGGTCCGCAGGCTTTTCCAATTGGGATGCTGCCCTATCGCCGCATATAGGGTCACCCTGAAATCGAATCGGATCTTCCAGTGGTGCTTGGAGAGCCAGAAGGTGTTTCGTCACTTCGGTCCAACCCGCCTTCGCTGCCCCGCATATAAGCGCAAACAGTACGTTTTTGGGCAGCGGTCCTGGATCCAAAGCTTCTCTTTCCGTGAGCAGAAGAGCGAAAACCTCCAAACTTGGTGTTACTAGCGATTTGTCTAACTCTGCCACCTTTACGGCCAGGCTGTTTAGAATGATGGGTCTCCAATCCCGGGTGGACAGTATTCCCATTTTAGCGGACTCCAGTCGGATTTGAGAATGAAGTCTACCATGACAGGTAGCCCCGCCTTTGAGGCCAAATGTAATTGGGAGTACCGGCCCATTGCATCGGAATCCTTGGTGAGCGACATGGAGAGAGACAAAATCTCAGTATTCCCTCCATATATAGTTGAGCAGAACGGGAGTCCCATTGCTCTGCCGTTAGTTAAGCACTTCGATGGACCCGAGCTAGGTAAGTAGTCTCTGACTTGTGAAATATGATTCGTGAATGAGGAGAGAGTCACTACGGTCCCTGCAAATTTGCTAACTTGGTTCAAGGGCCGTTTTTTGAAATAGCGAGAGAGACGCAATGTGGGACGTTTCGTAAAGATCAGGGAGACATGAAGCGAAACGTATTCCCGGTACTACATGTAACCCTTCTCCGTAGCTAGCGGCTCTGCGACCCTTCGAATAAGATCCAACTTTGGATATGTGGTCGTGTTCTCGCGCAAAACGCGCTGTTCCAGGTACGACCGGCTGAACGGAATCCGGTATAATGATACTGTAAGCAGGGGGGGTTGGTTCTGATGGATTGTAGATGAGTGTATTGTGTGTGTGTGTGTGATGTGTGATGAGCTGAGATGGCTATGCAGGAGATGAGTAAGCACGACTGCTTACAAGATAACTACAACCCACATACGCAGGCAGTACGCTAGCGCATAGCCAGGGACGCACATAAGGAACGACATAAAAGGTGTTTTCCCCCTAGTACAGGCAAGCCTTTAGGAGCTGCTTCTACGAATAGCCAGCAGGGGGTTTTTTGTACCTAGAACCAGCAGCAATAGTCTACATAAGCTAGTACAGCTTGCATTAGACGCTAAATAGATCAAATAATAATAATAATAATATAAACTGTTGTAGTATGTTAATTCATTTCTAGACAAGGTCTAATTCATATGGTGAATTCGTCGACTTGCTCATAGTTGATCGGACCATCATGGCCCTACAGACCCGATTTACAGAAAACACATTGTACAAAACCTTATAGGATAGCTTGGACGCGCTTAATCCATCAAAGTGGCATTTCTCTCTCTACGCCGACTTCCTTACACTTCTCTCCATCTGCCACACATCAACGCGTCGCATTTCAATCCTCCATCACGTGCAATCCAAGCCCGTGCAGTCCAAATCCGCAAAAAAACCCAGACCAGTTTCCTCCAAGCTTCCTCTGCTTCCGCTTTGCACTGACATGCTCATCGTACACGTCCCTCTCCTTATCCCTGACTTTCTTACAAAGGTCTTTAGCAATCTGCTTGATCCGCGACCGGATCTTGTCGGCCTTCGAAATTCGTTGCTGCTCTTCTGCTTCCAGCTCCGCCATCGTCATTACACGTCGAATAGAGATGATGGAGAATCACGGGTTGATAGGAACATGTGGCTGAATTGAGTTTTATCGGTGAGGTATTCAGGCTATGGATTAGGAGGAATGGTGAGAGCGGGATATAGTTTCGTCGTATCAGATACCTCGCGAAGGGGCGACCGATTCGGCCGCATGCCATTGTGCAAGGACTTTTAGTCTTTGATGCCGTGATTTCGAGATTCTTTCGGTGGGCTCCTGGTATCAGCAAGACGAAGATTCTCAGATCGCGGGCTTTGAGGTTTGGGTGTCTTGTTGTTCCACCAATTGCACTGCGCTGTCTGAATCGCTGCTTTTGTCTTCTCACCTACCCGTGTCATGACTTCACTGGCTTTATTCTTGCGCACACTTTCGGATTCTCGTATGAGGTACATGGTGGCGGTTGTCACTGAAGTATGAAGTGGGGTAATGATGATTTCCGAATTTGATTTCCAGTAGAATATAGGTCTATTACGCCGTGGACAGAACGTTCCAGTTCCCTCTGACCATACTATACAAGCGGGAAAACGAAGTCCAAAAATAGAGATGGGAGTGACAGCCAATGGAACTCAAGTCGTATTGACACACAATGCCATAAAAAATGAGATTTTGTCTTGACTTTTACTATTTCTGGAATAAACATGAACGCGGGACTTGGTCGTACAAGCTTATACACACACAAAACACCGGAAATCGAACCATATCGTACATCCGTCGACTGATGTGGGATTCATAATAGCAATCCCATCATGGCGTGTTCTCCCACCCTTTCCCTTTTCAAGGCTTGATCCTATCTCCCATTCATTACTAAACCACATCCAGCTAACGACCTCACTTTCAGAACCTAGATACCCGGTTCTTCGAGAAGTTCTCCTGGGTCAAGATTCTGTCTCTTGGATCGAAAGCGCATTGAGCGCACCACTGAGCTTTGTCGAATCTGTGCCATTCACCGCAGCATCCGCAACCGTATTCCCCACTCTCGGCGTCTCCACCTCTTGATCCTCCTCTTCCGATTCCTCATACTCACTCCCCCGTTCCCGCTCAACCGGCCTCTCCGTATACTGGTAAGGATGATAGTTGACTCCCTGCCACTTAATCCCGCTCTCAATATGCTTAATATAGCCCTTCGTCTGCGCCGCCGCAACGACCTCACTCCACGGCACCTCCATGCAATCCCAATGATACACGAACAAATACGGACCCCCCGGAACAGCATTCTTGATCTGCGGATCAAAATTGCCTGTGATCTTGTAGACTTGTGCGCGAATAAATTCGGGAGCTTGCATGAATGATGCAACGAATTCATCGCGATGGAATGTCCAGAATGCTTCCGAGCCGCCCTCGGGAAACCCCTCGCCTGTCACGACTACGACAAGCTCGCCTATCACTGTGTCTGTTAGATCCATGTGTCAGAAACTTCCAGTTCGCCCTCATAGAGGAGGTCCTAATTCAATATCCCGGTGTCGGGTCCACGGACGAGCACATACCGCCTTTATATTCCTCCGCCTCAATCATCTCCACGAGTTCATATACCCTTGGCGCAACCCCTTCTCCCTCCCCCGTCCCCGCGCATTGCTTTTTCACATCCCGGAACTCCGCCTCTTGGCAGTATGCTACGTCGGGCAGCTCGTAAATGGCCAGGAAGGGGATGTCGTGGGTGAAAGGTGGGCCTGCGGATTGCTGGTCGCTGGCCTGCATTCGCACGCCGCGCGACACTCCCTGCAGGCTTGCGATCTGATCGGTGAAGAGGATTGCCTCGTCCGAGGACGCAACGTCGGGATGTGGATGTGGATGTGGATGTGGCGGGTCGCTGTCCGCGTCCGGATTGGCCCGCGACCACACGCAGAAGACCCCAGGCACAGGAACAGGCGCCATGATCCCAGAGAGCCGGGCGGAACTGAGTCGATGTGATTTGAAGACGGGTACGGGATCCAGCAGAATCGATGGTGCGTAACTACCCAGGTGGGGAAAAAGAGATGGAGAACAGCGGCCAGGGCCAGACGAAAATCCAAAATTTGTCGCAAAAGCCGGTCAGACGATTTCTTTTTCCCTCGCTCGCTGTCCCCGCCCCCTTTATCTCTTTATCATGGCTAGCTTGCCAGGGCCCTGCCCAGGTGATGGGCCTGTCTTGCTTGCCTGAGGCGAGCCGAGCCACGCCTACCGAGAACGTGCTAACGGCGATCAGGAAATGGCAGGGCGTGCAAGGGCCGCGCGTGGCCGAGAACGTGCATCCCAGAGTTTCAAAAAAGCGAGATCTGGCCAGGCGCCGAAATAACGGCAGCATTAAAAGAGCCGGTGTCAGTTTGTCTGAGACTGACGGCTCATCAACAATCAACGCAAAGTATCGGGACTTGTTCGCTTGAGAGAACTTTGCCGTTTGGCTGGAGTCGTTTTCCGGCTCCGGAGTGGTGGGCAGACGAGAGAGTGGATTCGGCAGGGATCTTCCGAGCATGACAAGGGATTACGTCGACACTCTGCCAATCAAGCGGGATGGATCCCAGGAAATTGTGTGGCGTATGGGAGTTGCCGCTGTTAACGATGCGCGTTATATCCTGGGCGGGGAGCGCTAAAAAGCAACCGGAGGCACTAAAAAGCAAATCTGTCGGAGCGATCGCTGCACCGGCGTGATCCTCGTAACTGCTGCTGGACCAGTGGGTTCTGGGAGGAGACCAGCAATTGAAACCTAGTCGGCCCCTTGCCCGCATCCCCGAGAACATTCTTGGAAGCTGCTCCAATTGCGAGCTGGTTCTCGGACGGAATACTTCAAAGACCGACATGGATGGAATCGCCCGGGCAAACCATTAGCAGACAACAAACAGAACTGGAAAAAGTCACCTCTAGAATATCCCTGTCCACAGCAAATGTTATAATAATCAGTGGACGTGAAATCAACCAACGTTCACAGGACCAAAACTCGTACGTCGAAAATGATTTGACCCCATTGTTTCGAAATATCGTCGTCCAGGTTTGAAGATCTCGAGCAGCGTCTGAGACTTCTCAACTTGTGTATACACACCGCTGTCATGATGGAAAGATTTGAACTCTGATCCGAAACTTTGGACGTTTTGTTGAACAATAGCTTCACGACGGGAAGCTCCCTTTTCAGCTTGTTCTCGGACATCACCGTATACATGGGAGATTGTTCCTCAAATCCGCCATCCGGACGTTCACACCCTGGAGTATATATACTCCCTTGACATCACCGTATATACTCCCCATCATCCTCACAACATCTTTCACCAACCGGAGTTGCACAACCAACTCTTACTACGAAAACTTTCCAAGGCTATGGCACGCAAAAACACTTCCTTTGAGGGCTTTGTCCCCAAACGACACCTACCCTCAATTGAAGAATACGAAAAGCGAGAACGTGGGACCAAGACCACATCCTCGCTTAGTCCCCTGGCATACCTCTTCAGGAAAACGAAGAAGATGGTGAAGCAGCGGAAGACCCGAAAATAGGAAAGAAGACATAGGTATAATGGTCCGCCAGACTGGTTGTCGAGGACAGGTTCTGTAGAGTGGGGGAATGGTGGTATTGGAGGTGGGGTTCCTGGGGTTGTTTTCTGCGTCCATCCTGTTAGTTGATGCCACGAGCATATGTTTTGGTATACTGTCGCATCTGATTCAATCTCCAATATAGTACCTTTTTGCGCTTAGTTGGATGTCACAAGGAGTGTTTCACAGGGAGTGTTTCTTCAGTACTAGTGCCGGTATCTAGTGCCATAGAGGGTAGCTCTCGCATATAGTTACAATTCACAGTTCATTTCATTCGCATTCAACTGCACCTCACAAATATGGTTCACTGAACCCATGAGTCTGGCATTCGTCACAAGTGAAGGACAGCCGTCCATTCTTTAAGGCTCGAGGTATTGGGATATGATATCGCAGAGGAAGCAGAGAGGCTGCATTGTTGGCGTATGAAAGGTATCGTGGCAAAGAGACTAATGAATTCAGTATGAAAGCACCATGGTAAAGACTACAGTACATGTGAGAGAATCTTGATGGAATGGATGATATGAAACTAATGGACGTGGGGAAGAAGGGGGTATTATGGGCATGCGAAGAAACAAAGATGGAGCATAGATCAAGTAGAGAAATGAAGATAGGTTAGATTATTGGCACACAACAGGGTAACAGTGAAACAGAATACTCAGAATAAAACATTAGAAAGAAATTCGAGGCCAAGAAGTGAGCCCCCGGGTTAACACTTCAACCTCTACTGTAGCAGATGCCAAATATAGAAATGGTAGTGGAGGAGTTCGTGATGACAATACTGTGACTCATGGATCCTGAATTCCGGGGGGAGTGTTCTGCTCTAAAATTGAGTAATGACCTGTAGACGTGGTAGAATGTCTGCCCAGAAGCGTCATTTAGTATATCGGATGAGGAGAGAAGAGGGGACATACCGTTGCCCTATTCAATGCGACGCTTTTCGCCATAGAAGTCCTTAAGATCAACGTCGTCGGCCTTCATGCAGACGAAGAGTTTTTTCCCGAACCCTGGGAGATATACTTTGCACTTGTCCTCCTCAAAAGAATTCTTCCCTTTCAGTTCCTCCTGAAATTCAATGCATGCTTCGAGAGGGACATCCACTTCCGTACAGTTGGACGATTTGTACTTGGTCCTCCACAGGGCTTGAACATATCGGGTGTGATCCGTCTGCGAGAACGCACAGGTTTCAACCTTTCGGGAACCTAGAGGACGAATTTCCTTGATATTAGCCCCTTCCATATTAACCATCGCAATGATATTCGCTTATGCGACAGTTGTAGTGTTCAATGGGTCTGTAGTTGAGTCGTGAGGAAAGCGAATTGGCTCGCGGTGGGGGCCGGCGGCGAGTGTTCTGGAACTTGACTTGATTGTTTTGAGAGCGGGGATGAAGGCAGGGAAGATCTGGTATTTGGAATGTCTGGAGACTTCTGCGTTGGGTTTGCTCAAAAGTTGAATGTTTGGGCTCTGCGGCGAAAGGGAAGTAGAGGAGGGTCGACCATGTGGGCTTTTTATACCCAGCCGTCGTCCCATCTTTCTGCCCGATTTTGACTCGCGGATGTGCGGATTGCTCATAGGTCATAAAGACGCCTCAGGTATGAGTATGTTATGAGTAAAAGCTTCAAGCCCATGACTACATTGTACAATCTGGCAACGGGATTGGGCCAGCCAACACCCGTCAGATATCTCAGAAGCCTAGAGCTCTCAAGAAACTCCTGAGAACTGCCTCCAATCCGGATTCCCCGAACTAGCATAAAATGTCCTCTCATCCCTCCTTGAGGCTCATGCAAGGAACTCTCTTTTTCCCTCTCCGCAGCCGCGCCACCTGTTCCTGTATCTTGTGCTTCCCCTTCCAATCCCCGTCCTCAATATCTGGAACATATTCCGAGACTTCTTCGTCCGGATCAATAATCACTTCCCATACCTATATACATTTTGAATTATAGAACCATGGCCCGTTATATACGTCGTCGATGCACTTTGCACATATATACAAGGGAAGCCTCATTTTATCGCATTTTTGACCGGCCCGTGGAGTGTGCCACTTCCGCCAGGATTTTTGCGAAGGGCCTAATTCTCGGGTTCTCGGATCTGCTGAGGGCAGAAGAGGAGGCGCAGAAATGTGGTTTGGCACATTTTAACGTGGCATCAAGTGGTGTGATGGTGGTCGTGGATGCGTAAGGGAAGTCGAGTTTTTGCGACGAAGAATGAGGGAAACCCGAATACGGGGTCGTGCTATCACAGCGTTGGAACATGTTTTCTATCGTAGGTGTGAAAGTGATGTCGCGTTTGAGAGGTTTGGAGGGGACTTTTTCTCGAGATTTGCATGCTGGCAGAAGCGGACTTGCACTATGTAGTGTTAAAAAATTGAGAATTGCTCGCTTGAACATGTGAATATTCGTGTTTCTGTGAAGAGCAGGATGTGGAAGTTCCACGCTATCATTCACTCGTAAGTGGGCGACATCAAAGCGACAAAGTCTCGATATGCAGACAGTTCATTAATAGAGACATTCAAGAACTCGGGGAAGACAAAGGGGAAGGTAAAACAGTCTAGGGTATACAACAAGACAGGGGAAGGGTTGCAACCGCAACCAGAGTGAAGGAAGAAAGCCATCCAACATAATGGGAATATACAGAGCAAATACACAGCTCGAGATATTCCCAATCCTCAACACGACTAGGAAACACCAAGAAAACACAGCTCCTATTATTCCGGGTCTTCAACACGGGTAGGAAAGACATACCCCGAACAGTCGAGTATAAAACAGAGAGAGTGTCAGAATCGCACCCATAATGAAGAGTGAAAGCCGTCCAATCCAACTGGAAATTGCCACCAGAACACAGCTCGTGGTATTCCAACTCTTCAACACAAGTATGGCAGACCAGCCCCGAATACGTGCATCCTGTGCCAAAGGTCAAACCTAAACGAAGATGTTACCAAGGGAAAGGCCATGGCATAGACCGGATCAGGAATGGGAGGGAGGCGGGAAGTATCGTTCAAGTTTGGGGTGGGAAGTAACCTTCGAGGCCTAGATATCGAAATACAGAATGTGATTGTTGTGAAAGGGTATGAGCCCGTTGTTCGATTCCTAGCATGCTTGGCATCGCTCATTTGGACGTGCGACCGGGATTCCGCAAAGCCACGTCAGACACATCTCCAGTTCCCCAAAATCTGTAATAGTGATCTTCAGAGAGTATCAAAGGATACCTGCTATGCATTATTGAATGCGACACAATGTTGATACATGTTGCGGGCGACCCATTGTGACAAACAGTTGCGCACTATGTCAACGGCGTACTTGTTGGCATTCGGCGAATCCGGTCTATAATGCGCGGCGCATAATCAGTTAGGTCCGAGCCGTTCATGGATTAAGCAAGTTTATATATATTCTTCTTAGTATTGGCTACAACGGCCTATCGAAGCGATTCACGTTCTTAGCGTACAAGAAACACTAATTGTACACCAAGTCGATCCCAAAGTCAGGGACACTCGCGCATCTGCTTTGCAGCCTCGTAGATTCCCACTGCGGTAAATTCAATTTCTTGGTGGCTTTCTAGATGCATAGAGTAGCTTCATGGATTCAGTTACCGTCGCCAATATCCGCAGTATTCACCTTCTCAACGTCTGCGTCATCTGGATCATCTAATATCAACCTCCTGGCTCCTTTGCAGATGATTTCTTTTCTCGCGGCTCCGCATCAAATGCACACCCACTTGAACCCCAGTTCTTCGTCCGGAAGTGTTCCTCGACATCAGTCATCACAGCGGCCTCCGTCGTCGCATCGATCTCCGCTAGGCCATCGCCTTCGCATCGTCATCCGCGATCTTATCGACATCCGGCATCGCGTCTATTTTCATAATACAAATCTCGCACCCATCCCCGCTAATAGTTTCGAGATACTTCACTCACACATCCACAACTCGCTGTCCGACACCCCCATCCCCATTCTCCCCTGCTTTAAAATCCTCGCACAGCCGCCACACATCCCGCTTCACGCTATCCCACTGCAATTCCAGCAAGCACATTCGGTCCCTGCAGTCGTCCCGCGATTCGGCATTCCCAGAAATATCCTCCATATCCCGGACGAGCGCTTCAGCGTCCCGTCGCCGTTGTGCCACGCACTCCGTCCCAGTAAATTCCAACGGAACATCTGTCGTTTCAGCGAATGTATCCGCATAGACAGACGTCCTTGATAAGAAAACGACGAATATAGTGAAAGGAGTAAGCCAGACTGTATCGCCTGCCTACTAGACAACTGTAAGTCGACCTTCGAACTCTTTACAGGTATTTTCAAAAGTGTCGAGAGCGAGAGTACAGGCGTTGGGGTTGGAATGGGAGCGGGAGTTGACGATGGCGTACGTGGCGAGGCTCCACGCCTTGGCCGGATACATGATCCAAACTCTCAGCCCAGACATGAGAATTGACTTCCCATATCTGGAGTTATGCTGATCCAGACCTGGAATTCCGCCGCACGGCATCACTGTGACATTAAACTCGTCTTTACCCCATATAATTGCGAGGAAGTCCTCTGCACTTGCGCGTCGTGGTATAGCAGAGATTGCCGGAGAGGAGGGGAAAGTGATCGCCACGTTTCCATGGTATGATGGCGTCGTGATGTTATGTACCTGTTGGGCAGTTGCGTTTGCGGTGTCGGTCAGTGGTGTGGATCCGGGGTTGGGAACCAAGGCGAGGGTCTGACTCTGGGATGAGAGGTCGGACTTTATCATTGATTTTAGAAGTAGGGGCCCGGGAGGGATTAGAAGGGGAGGTGGGTGTTTGTTTGGGGTAAGGGGACGTCTAAGTCGTTGGGTGCCTTCGTTCCTTGCGTGTGCAAGAAGTTTTTTTGGGGCCGGGGATTGGGTTGAGGGTTCCGGTGTTAATGATCTTGAGCAAGATATTTGAAGCGGAAGAGGTGTACTCCTGTAGCGTCTCGAGGGGAGTTGGTGGTGGGGGAGGCAGAGGCGGGCGTGTAGGTGGCGGCGCGACCTTGCCTTTTGGAGTAGCTTTGGGCTTTCGACCGGTTTTTGGCTTTCGGGGTACAAGGTGGGGCAAACATGGCTTGAAATCAAGAAAGACTTTTGTTTAGCAATTTGGGAGGGTTGGTCGTCGGGTATACAGTTCGAGTATACAGTAGGAGATTCGAGCCGTCGAATTGTCTTTTCTATATATACTAGACTCGGGAATGGAAATCGTAACGTGTTTTACCGTAAGAGCTACTCCAACACAATACGGTGAGGGAACGTCAGTGATGCGAAGGAATCTAGAAAAACCGCACTTGTTCATGAATGATCCCGAAGGGGGAGAGCCGCGTCACACTACCCCCGAAAGTAAGATACAGTCTACAAGCTTGGAGGCGAAATGATAGCCATGGAAGCAGGGTACTTTCCAACGTGATTTCGTATGTATCTTTCACAAAGGCTATGTCTGCGAAGCAATCAAAGGTGAAACATGCTTTTATGACAAATTCTATAAAGACATCGAGTAGGACACATTTAGTGTATCATGTCTAAGAATTGTTGCAAATACTCGAAGATTCTACCAATTTTTCTTTCACATCAAAGACACTCACAGCTTGTTGATGTCTCTCAGCACAAAGCGTCTTCTCGGAAAATTTGTCCTAGCACAATACGAGCCCACATTATACAGAAATATACCAAAGATTTCTGAGAACCATCATCTGAAACCTGAAACCTGTCCTAGGGCATTGTTCTAGCCATGGCAGGATTTCTGGGTATATATTCGTCTCTGACGTCAACCCCTATTTCTTGCTCATCCTCCCCAGTACCCTCTGCTCCCCCCCCCCCCCCCCCAAAAGCACCCCTTAAGCTCTGAAACCCGATAACATGTCTCAAGAAACGCTTTGGCTCTGCGACACGACGCACCACTTCGGTAGATTCATACCTCAGCAGAGCCTATCGGACATGGACACATGCGAGAAGAAGGAGCGTGGCACTAAGTCCACATCTTCCATGAGCCCGGTAGAGCGCTTCACCCGCAAATTCAAGAAAGAGAAGAAGAGGCGTCAGGAGAAAGATATGAAGAAGCGTTAGGAGAAAGATATCGAAAAATGGTGCAAGGGCCGTAAGTTCGGTATCAACGAGGTCACTCCAGAAGCGGCGGCTCAGGGCTGGGTCGCGTAGAGTAGTTACCGATGGTAACGCTCTACATGGCGGGTAGATTTTCGGCGGAAAACGTATATAAAGACTATCAGACGGATACCAGGAGACACTGGAGTTCAATTGATGCTATCCATTTTTTCTTTTACAAAGTAGCGACGCGGGACCTTTGGATATTGCAATAACCTCGTATTTATACAGTATTGGCGTCAAAAGCTCCGGAATCTGATTAGGTAAAAGAACCCGAATATCAAAATGGAAACCCCATGATCAATATGTGCAAGATCTTCATTAATGCAAGTGATAGTTATTGGACTCATCAAAACGGGATATTTGTATCGAGAACACCACAGGGTAGCATGCTGACCATGCCATCAATTCCTCGTAATGATCAGTGAAGTCGTCTCTCCAATCGGCCCAACCCTCATCTTCCCAAATGAGACCTGCGGTCTCGCTCCCTCAACCATCAGCGGCGTCCCCGAATCCCCCTGACATTCCCCTCTCACCACACCCGGCTTCCCCACATCCGCATCTTTCGGCCACTTCCCGTCCAACCATAACATCTCATTATCATAGTTGTGCAGAATCGAGATGGCAAGCACCATCCCGCGTCTCAGCGCCGCACCCACCGAATTCATTCCACCAAGTTTCTTGAAAGTGTTTGTTTCGTTGAACGCAGCTTTCTGGTCTCTACAGAACCCATCCGAGATCCCGTTTGCGGGTACCATATTTGGGATCTTGGTAATACTGTTCTTAATCTCACGACCATTTTGCCAATATTTCCTTCTTATCTCGACCAGCTCCCCGGTATCGGTGTCGTCATGTGTCACAAATTGCGTAACAACTGTGAACTTCTTATTCGTATCGATAGTCTTATTCAGTCCGTAGAACCCCGTATCGCCGAGTCGGTAGCTATTGAAATCGCATCCGTCCTTGTCGCAGAGTCCGTCGTTGCAGGCGGAACCTTCGCATTTGGCTGGCGCGGTCAAAGAGCAGGAGTGTGCGGTTAGGGCTGTGGACATCTTGTTCGCTTCCCAGATGTCGAATTCTGCGCAGCAGGATCCGTAGCGGCCGGTTCCGGCGATGCGGTCGACTTCGCTGGGTTGCCAGTCTTCACAATTTGCCTAAATATTCTCTCGTCAGTACAATGAATACTTGCACATTAATACATGTTCTTTCCACTCCCAGAAAGCGGGATTTGCATCAACAAATCCCATACAAATAATCCAGAGAACTCACCTCTCCATTTACCAGCCTCAAATCCTTCGGACACTTCGCATTACAATAACCAGTCCCATATCTAGCCCCCGCTGTGTTTAGCTTCTGTTTCCCCATCCCACCATCCGCATCCATCTCAACAAAAGCCAGCGCAGCATTGCTCCCGCACGGCAAACGGGACACATCAATCTCAAAGCTAATCTCGCGATTCAGCAGCTTCCACACTCTATACTTTGTCTCACTCCCCTCCTCCATAACAAAAACCCTTGATCCGATATTCGTCGCAAAATTATACGGCGTGTAGAGGCGCATATTCAAGGTTCCACCATTCGCAGCTGACGAATTTGTCGTAATACCATACACGCCTTTGTAGTCTGCACCGTCGAGCACGCAGTTTGCAGCGCAGGATTTATTGTCGGGACAGAGTGTCGTGTTCCAGTAATTGTCCGTGATGCAGTTTATGTACCCGTTGTTGTTGTGCAGCCAGCGCCAGTTTGCGTCGAGGGTTATGGAGGTCGGGACATTGACGCAGTTGGGTCCGGATCGGGCGCCGGTGGCCGTGCAGGTTTGGATGGGGAATTGGGGGTGGACTTCTTTTTCGTAGGTGCCAACTCCTTGCGCGACAACGAGAGAGGCCGATAGGATCGACGATAGCGCGAGAGCGGTTAGAGTGAGCATGGTGAATTGGCGGGCGAGTGTTGTTGGTGGGATCGCATGGAACGCGGATATCTTGTTAACGGCGAAGGTGTGTAGTGCCTCTTTATATGGTTGAAGGCATGTTGGAAAGTGGGAGTGTTCATCAGGTGGTGCCAAGCGCATAAGTTGGGGCGTACATATATTCGTCTTCCATATGAGCTTTAGGCGTCCCGGGGTAATATCTCTGGGAGTTGGAATGGACCGGTGAGTCAAGAAGGGTCCGAGAGAGAATATGCAACTCAATCCCTGTCGGGGAAAACAGCGCAGATAAAATAAGGCCACAAGAATGCAGGAGACACCGATCCTCTTTAAGCATTTGGAATGACCCGGGTTGTGTGTGCATCATTCGAGGCCCTGCAAGAGTGGGATATGGGGAAATATATTGCCTGCAATAAACAACTTTACGCGAGAAAGCAATACGAGATGTTTGTGGCCCGAGGTGCCGTAGGATTCGCTGCACGTCATTTTGGGCCCATCATGTGGCTAGCCCATCAAAGTTTGGGGTGGATGGTGTACATTTAGACGTAGGTTAGCATCAACACGGGGATAAGTAGATTTTACTCACCCTAATTAGGAAAATTTGGACGAGTGAACCTGGTGGTCGGGGTAAAATTAAGGCGCACCTGCACCCACAAATTCTACCTAGGTGTCCAAGGCTGTATATCCAGTAGTAGGGACTGAGTATTTCCATGGCGAGAAAAACGTAGATATTGAATAGATTCTGTACATGACCATCATCATAAGGAGTAAGTATATGTGTTTCACAGTTGCCCCGCTTGTGTTCGAAAATAAATGCGAATACGGAGGGACGAGAAATAAACGACCGGAAATTAATCTGGGTTACAACCGCCCGGCGGGAATTTATATGGACCAGCTCTCTCGTCCTCGAATGGTTCAGACGGGAGCTAATATGCCGGGGTGCATGTGTCGGGTGTCTAACCTGGAACGGCTAGTCGACCGCTGCCGTGCGGGTTCACCTCGGCATCTATGCTTGTCTGGTCGGATCCTAGATGGGCACCTCAACACTGGCGATAATCTCGACCGTACTATTCACAGGAGAGGTTCACGGTGGTCTAATTTGCCTTGTATTTGTACCGCTTGTTTCTATATGGTAATACCCCGCTTACCGACTGATAGGCCTTTGAGAACACGTGCTCGCATCACGACCGGCGATGCCGACACCTTGTGTAAGGCTGTTGTGCATCATCGCGAAGAAGATTGCGTGTCTCACTCCATCTCGATTCACCCGGACTCGGCAATCGGGCCGCAGCCAGTGGATGCATTCTTCATAGCGCCGTGGCTGCAGTACGCGAACACAAGAATCCTTCTGCCGCGGTCAGCATCGCTTTTGAAACTGCAGCATCGTATTTCGTGGGAGACCGCAACCACCTTCAAATTTGTACCGGCGAGGCTAACTTGCGTTGCTGAATAGAGTCATCTGTTCACCGCTGGATTCTACCTTAATTTCTCCTTCATCAATGCGAGCGCGCTATGTTGAGCATAAGACTTTCGGAGTTCACTTGTGTAGTCAGTGCAAGTCATCATCCACGTGTAGGAGCGCTAACCAAGCGCCTCGGTACCATTCTCGTCTGCTTTCTCCTGGGGCCATTCGATCCTTAAGGATGCAGGAGGATTCGGCATACTTAGGCAAATTGTACCGTGGCTTGCGGATCTGCAACGGACCGCCCCTTTAGTCTATCCGCCTACCGCTACCATTTGGGTCCCTTCTTAAGAGCCCGATAGCCTGGGCGAACGACCTGTTGCCGACAAACAATTCCTCTGTCCTTCGAATTCTCCGACACGTGTTGTTCCTTTCCCTCATAAGAGAGCCGGTTCGAGAAATGGATGCTTCTTTCGTATCTACGTCGCTTCTCAGTGTTGCGATATCTCTTCCGGTTTTTGCGACGATCTCTGTAACTCTGAGGTTTCTTGCGAGAAGAGTAAATGGTACCCAGAGACTCAGAGGCGATGATTGGACCATTCTATTATCCTTGGTGAGTACCCTACACCTCGTCGAGCGCGAACTCACTGTGAATAAGCTTCTCTGTTGGGGCCACTCCGTAAACACCATAGTTGCCGGAGCCATCGGCGGCATTGATCGAATCACAATGCCACCCCGAGAGTATGCCGATATAGCTCTGCGTGTAATTACCATCCTACATCAGATTTCCCACTCACGCTGATGACCCGTAGACACTGTGGACATCCGGGTTCTTCCTCATCACATCTCTGTATACCGTGAAGATCTCAATCCTCCTATTTTACCATCATCTATTCTCCGTCGACGAGCGGTTCCGAATGGCGATCCGGATTTCCGTCGCCACTCTTAGTGCATGGTGGATATCCTCACTTGTGGCAGGTCTCCGACGCATATGTACTTTCGAGTCGATTTGCTGACCTACTGTGCGTGCTGGCAGTGCCAAACCCTCGCCACAGACCCTATCGAAGCATCATGGAAGAATGCGGCTCGCGCAGGACACCGTTTCGATTTCAACGCATGGTACATATCCTACTCCGGGCTCTCAATCTTCTTCGACGTCGCCGTCCTCTGCTTGCCCATACCAATGATCAAATCCCTGCACGTCAGCACCCGGAAGAAAATCTCGATTCTCGGTATCTTCTGGCTCGGTGGTTTCGTTTGCGTCTCCGCCACTATACGCTTCGTGTTACTTTATCGATCTATTTATCGACTTACCTCGCTCGGACAAAATCAATATAGTTCTGTTACCAAGGCGTTTATCTGGGCGGAGGTCGAGCCGAATGCGAGCGTCATTGCGGCGTGCCTTCCAACTTATGGACCGTTTTTCTCGGAGACTGGGATAGTCTCGTCGTTCATAAGGTCGTTGAGGTCGGCGTGGTATACATCCACGGGGTCGAGGAAAGGAGTCAGAGGGTCTAATGTCGCTCGCTCCCAGTCATCCGGGTACTACGAGCTGGATAGAAGCAACAGCGGAAAAGGTGCACATGGCGAAAGTGTGGTAAGGAAGATGGAAGTTGAGAGTGAGCAAGACAGAGGAGAGGATTGGGTCCAAAAAGACATCGGCGTTCCAAAGGCCTTTGATCCTTTTTAGACCCGTGGATACCGTCATCCGAGCAAAGCACGGGCTTTTGAAAAGCACTGAGCTGCTGTATTGCGGGATACAACTTCTAGAATACTTGCTAAGATTCCTAAGGAGTTTACACCAGCCGTCGACTATGGTCCCGAAACTGCCAATCTTCATAGTTCAAAATATGCGACTTTGTATCTAACACAATTTTACACCATATATTACAATCCACAACCATGCTCTCCCCATCCTCAATCATACACCAACATTCCCCCTGTCCACCCCCGAACCCTACAACAATGCCTCGACTCCGCGGCCCCATCTTCCAGCCCTCCGACCTGCTGCTCCACAGTCGCATAAACTCTCCATCCGCTCTCCTCCAAACATTCCAACAAGTCCAGCACCAAACCCCTCATTCGAACCCCATCATACCATTTCCCACCTACTGATCCCTTCAACTTAATCTTAAACACGCCTTCCATCCCGGCAACGACTCTCTGTCTCTCAATCAAGTTCCTCAGCCGCTCAGCCACCAAAACACAAAGCTCAATCGGCGCATCCACAAATCTCAATTTGTTCTTCGCATCCCAGCTTACAGACATCCACTCACAGACTTCCGGAGCCCGCCTCCTCCCACTCCCCTGGTATCGAAAACAACACAGCAGCCGCTCGCCCATCGCTCGACTGCGACTCACCTCGGTACCGAGCGCTATCATCCAGCCCTCCGAATACAGTGCTGCAAATACCGCTCCTAGCAGGCGTCGAGCCTGAATCACAGAGTCGTTTGATGTCAACGCGTTGCCGAAAAGCCGAGGTTGCACTGGGGCCCAGGGGAAACTCTTGAGCTTGTAGTCTACGCTGTCACCGTGGCTGCTTGTGGATTTGGAAGTCAGGGTTATACCGAGGGGCCAGGAGGACAGGATTGTGGCGTGGAGGAGAAAGTGTAGAGTAGACGGGAAGCGGAAGAAGTGTAGGTGGCCTGGGCCGCTGAAGGAGAGGGTTGCGAAAGAGGTGTGAGCGTGGGGTGGGTTAGGTGTTGTGGTGCGTGGACTGGGAGATGGGACTAATTGGGGAAGGGGATTGAGCATCTTTTTCTGGATCTGGGCTAGTTGAGATGCTTGGTATGAGGGTGGAGGTTGGAAGAATGGGGGGGCGGGGGCGGCGTTTGGTCGGAGGTGCTTGGATTGGATATGGAGATTGTGATGGTCGAGGTGCCTGGATGGCAGGCGACGACTGTGTTTGGATCGGTAGATTGGACTGAGCCGTTCTTTGAGACTCGTGTTGTGGAGTGTGTTGCAACAGTCTTGGGGGCTGCGACGGAGGGGTCTCTTCGTAGACTTGAGGCCACATCGGTCCTGCTATTGGACGTTGTGGTTTTGGCGCGTCAACATACCGCGACGCCATAGGTAGTGGTATCGTTTGCGGCATCTGTTGTGCGGTATTGCGATCGGGCTGAGAGTGCACATTCTTGTTCCGAGTTCGATGTGTATTCTACGATACTCGTGGTTCCGGAGGGGGTGGATAGTAAACGTTTGACATGTGTACTGGCGTCGTGCTTGAACCATGTCCTCTGCTAGGAGGCGGCGGGAAGTACACTGACCCGTAATCCGGCATCATTCGTGATCTTGATTGTGTCTGTTTGAAGAAATCGCGACAGTCCTCACATCACTTAAGTATGGCAGATGCAAGGAAACAACGCAGGATTCTGGCAGAACCTGCCACTTCTCTTTTCGCAGCACGGCCTTGCTGGGCGTTTTTCTTTTCTCGCATTTTAAGTCAGCACTCGTTAAAGCCACAAGTCATGGTGCATAAATACTCAACTCGAAACCGTGCAGAATCCCCAATATAAACAAGACGCCGAGGGAAAATTGATCGCGGGATAAGATCTCTATTCCTGCCGCCGGATTCAGTTCGCGAATCTCAACATTGGAGACTAGGCGGCGCTTATTGTCGTATCACCAAAGTATTTTCAGAGAGATCGTGGCGCAGTCGTGCACTGGGGCTGGGTTATTACCGATGTGGGTCAGGTCAACTACAGTGATCCTCGCCAAATGATACTGGCGCGTGTTACAACGCGGGTCCCACTTGTAATAGGCTGGTGAGGCTAGACGTGTTGACTGAGTGTAGACCGGAGTTGCAAGGATGTAGAGTTGCTTCTTCGGACGTTCGTGGAATCAACCGGCCATTGTATTTGGGGAATGTACGTATAACGATAACCGCGCACTCTAAATTCCTACCTCCAATCGCCGGCGCTGCGCCCATGATCAATTCTATCTTCGACCAAATCGCATAAAGAGTGTCACAGTTCACAGAAGGGAGAACGCGTAGAAAACAAATGGGGAATTCAAGCACATGTCAGATCTATGATTTACAAAACAAAACGAACAAAGAGATAAAAGCAACAGGAGACAGGGAACCAAAAGCAGAGAACGAGAAAACAGGTTAGCCCAGTGTACCAGCAGCATCCACGACCCACTAAACTCCCTGTCATCACCCAAAACTTCGACAACCCACGGCGAGTTACACTCCAGGTTCTTTCTATGGTTCTACGAATATCCATGCCGTATCATCCATTGTGGGACAAGTCAATTAGTCGAATGGGCAGCGGTGCGGTCCCGACGAAGCTTAGGGATTGAAAGCCAGCGCTTGCTTTTCTTCTGCTAATGGTTGACATCCGCCCCTGTTGACGTCGGATCTGTGTCGTGTATTAGCCAGCCAACCGAGTGTATTCAGTGGTTCATTCGACGTATTGAAGCTCCCAATGTGTATATCTTGACTTCCCGCCACACTCGCAGCCTAACTCTTTCCTTGTTCCATCTTTGTATTCAAGCAATTCGAGAGGCTGATCGGTGAATCGCCTTTCTTTTTGATATTGTCCCACATGAAATCGAATTTGCGGCCATCCGCATCGACACAAGTGCGTCGACGCTCGTCCCACCAATAGTCTCCCCTCAGAGAAGAGCACATAGTCTCCAGCATGTCATTTTCTTTCATGGCCAAGCGGGCCACACTGTTACCTTTTTCACCGCCGTCGTAACAGCCGGCGTAATCGAGCGTGGCGAATGCCATAGTGGAGAGGGTGCGAGATTTTGAATTGAGGAGCTTGTGTTGGCAGCACAGACCCGGCATGCGTTCTTCGCCTCATGAACCAGCATTTCTCATACTGCCATAAGGGGCGGGGAAGGGAAGTCCAGAGAAGCACAATATAATTACCTGAGTATTTAATATAGGTTTAGAAATCAATCTACGTACGCCAGGGTACTTACATATTGATAATCGTACAAAGCCTCAGGGGTAACTTAACAGACAAGTTCCTATACAAATCATTTTGATACAACATACTGCAGGATACTTTAAATGAATGACAATATTCATATATTTCCTCGCCAGCCTGACATAGAGTTTTCTGTAAACTCACTTCTCACCTAGATTTTCAAATCTCACTGCCATTTCCAAGAGTTGAACAACTAGACAAGCACAAGCATTATCTAACGCGCTGGACACGGACTGGCGAGGCTCACTCACGCCAAGCCGCCGCTCGTCAATTAGCTATCTTCCCCGCCTAGCTTTATCGCGCCTTTTCCGAGAACCGGCGACGTTCTTCATGTTCCATCATCGATTACAAGTATCACCAGCGTATGTAATGAAAATGACCAAGATACCGCTTGGTACTCGGGAAGCCCTCAAAGGACGACCCTTTCTACGAAATCTATTGCTGTGAGTTGGATAATAGTTCCTTTGTCCATCATGGCAATTTCAAAGTATACCCGGTTGCAACAGCTTACTTAGCACTTGTCTCTGGCACCTCTGTTATTCCCATGCGTACACACGCCTCCCCTCTCCCCGAAACTCGCTCTTCCACACCCATACTCACCCAAAGGTCTCAGCCAAACTCCGCAAACACACTCCCTCATCCTAATCAACATCCAAAACGATTTCATCACCGGCTCCCCCAACAAATCCCCCGCACCCTCTATTCTCCTCAATGTCCACCAGCTCCTCGACCAGCACGAATGGCCCCTTATCGTCGCGTCCCAGGACTTGCACCCCGTGGATCATGTATCGTTTGCCTCCAACTACCCCGGCATGACTGCTGGGATTACAACAAATATTAGCTTCGTCGACACCCCCCAAAAAACCGAAACCCAAACCCTCTCCGCAGACCACTGCATACTAGGAACACGGGACGCCGAAATCGAGAGCTCCGTTCAATCTCGTTTGTATGCCTTAGAAGGGTACCACACTACCGTAGCCTACAATGAGAAAGCGCAGAACCATTCCGCGTTTGCGGATAACCAGTACCATCGGTTTATGACGCTATATTGGGAAGTGGCGATCTATGGTATTGAGACGTTGGTTGTGGTGGGGCTGGTTATGAATGCGTGTGTGAGGGGCACGTGGATTGGTGGCGCGAAGTTGGGGTATGAGGTTGTGCTAGTGGAGGATGCGACCGAGAGTACGACGGAGATGGTGAAGTTGGGCGCGTTGGAGTAGTTGAGGGGGTGGGGTGGGTACACCTGCATGATGTCGCGAATGTGTCTGATGCACCGATGCTAATAATATGCGGGATTACAAATAATGAATCCGGCGGGATTGGGGAGACGACTCAGGCGGGAACTTTAGGTTGAGAAATGACGAGAGCAGGTTCCGGAAGGAATGAAACCCATACAGTCGACAGGGTACGAAGGAGCAAGTATTTTTTAAGCAATACTTTCGCCTCTTATACTTGCCTTATAACCTATAATTGATAGTCTAGCTAGTTAAATAGAGCAACTATAAATTACTTAGAGGACTGTTCTAATAATATAGAAAGAACTAGGCCAATGCCCTCTGCTTAAAATTACCCATAATAGTAACAATCTGGCTATCAGATTCGTTAAAATATACTGGATTTTTGCTATTCGTTTCAAGCTTGAACTAGAACGGGGGCCACTGTCCGAATCATTATTTCCAAGTTAGACCTGTCTCTGCGAAAGGATACTCTTTAATGCCTATTCAACATAGTGCGATCGTATGCAGGAATTCCTAGAACAGTTTATACCAAAGAGGAACGAATTAATTATTTATTTTTATCTTTATGTTGGGAATTTGCGTGTTCGTTCGTTTCTGTGTCGACGGCGGGGAATTGAAAAGGAGCCGCCAACCCCGAGTTCGTGTTGCGCACTTTCGGTTGCGCGTGTCATAGTAGGTCAACTACCAGTTGGTGGAAGGAAGCCAAGTAGGGTGGCTTGAAAAGAAGAGAGGAGAAGGTATGTGTAATGAGCGTAGATGGATAGACGCTGGAGTTCTTAAGAAACCAGACTTACATTTTTGCCCAGAAGACATTTCCAAGAGGGGTACAGGAACGTCAAACATTTCCATAAACAGATTACACAGATTTCATCCTACTCCACCACCCCCCCTTCTCAAGCCCCCCCTCCATCTCCCCGCTCCCCATCAAGCATACCCCAACCTCTCCACCCTCCATCCCGGTCTCAACTCCGCCCCCTCAAACCCCGGATTCCAACTGCTCCCCACCACCCACTCACTTTCCCAATCCACCTCCACCGCACCCCCCTCCCCACTCATCGTCCACACACTAACAGCCACTGTATTATTCCCTCTATAATCCAAAATCCCCGGTGGCACCGGGAACCTCCTCTCATTCCCGACCCACGGATTAAAACGTGCATACTGATACCCGTTAACCCAAAGCTGAACGCGGATTTTCTTGCTGCCGACCGCGCGCAAGATAAACGAGATGCCGACATCGAGGCCAGCGGGGATGGAGAGCGGGATCACTGTGCGGTAGAAGGCGATACCTGGGGCGGAAAGGCCGAGGGAGGGGGAGCTGGAGGGCCAGTTGGAAGTGTCGAATCCCGGGAGGTGCCAGCCTAGACGTTCAGCGAACAGGCCGCCTTCACTGGTGGGACCGCGGAGAGAATCGAGGGGAGAATCCCTGCCTGCAGTACCGGCGAGCTTCCATTGTGTGAAGGTGTAGTCGGAGGCAGCAAGAAGGCGGGCGCTGAGGATGCCGCGGGGTGCCAGGGCGGCGTCGCGGAGGTCGTGGCCTGTGTTGTCTTGGGCGATGAGGAGGATGTTTGGAGTGGTTGTGTGGAGGCTAGCGTTGGCGAATGAGAGGGTGAGATTGCCGGTGCTGAGGGAGGAATTTCCGAGCCAGGAGCCTAAGAAGTCGCCGTTGAGCCAGGCGCTCCAACCAAATGCCATTCCACCCTGTACGGACAGACTCACGCCGGTTGCGGCACCTTCAAAATATCCTCGGAACAGGTGGAAGCTGTTGTGGAAACCATAGTCGTCCACATAGAGCACTGGGAGTGTGTCTGGCTTTGTAGGGTTTGGTGTTGTGAGGTGGTCAGCATCTACCCAGGCTTTGCCTTTATCACTGTAATTTGAAAGACGT
Source organism: Clohesyomyces aquaticus (assembly GCA_002105025.1). NCBI lineage: Eukaryota > Fungi > Ascomycota > Dothideomycetes > Pleosporales > Lindgomycetaceae > Clohesyomyces > Clohesyomyces aquaticus. Next base: position 150,662 of record MCFA01000040.1, read on the forward strand.
TCTGGGAGACTATCGGCCACCTTCCATGAGTCGAGTTTCGGCAATTTTATGGTATCCTTAATAGCGGGAATTTGAGCTGTGAGACTTCCGTACGACGTGCGGGTTGTACGCAATTCCATTCCATTCCATGAGAGTGTTTTGACCCTCTTCGAGGCGAAGACCTCGATTGCGGTCAAGTTTGCAGCATCGCCCGTAATCGCTAAGACTTTGCCGTCGCACTCGACGCCCCGGACTAGATACGGACCTTGGACGAGAACTACTACGGATTAGCCTTGTTCGGGCAGTACAGTAGCAGAAATGGGACTTACTAGACTGGTCTACCGGCGCGAATGGGTCGTCCGACAGGTTAGGGGCCCAGAACTGATATGCCGTGCTTTTATCCGCCATAACGACCTTTAGTCCATTGTCGAAAGTCATAACGGTCATACCACTAATCTGAGGAAGATTGGCTATGACTCCATGCTTGTCCAGAAAAAATGTACCATTCGATACGCTGTGATTTATCAGAAAGCCATGTTTTGCGCCTTTAACGTGAAATTCAACGGATTCGCCATTTCCAGCCCAAAGCACGGCAATCGGGTTATCATCAACGATGGAGTATGTGAGCACCTCCGCGGTTGAATATGTCAGCGTTTGCTTTCCTAGCGCAAAGTCCGTCACCAGTATCTTCGATTGGTGGCCGTTGAGCAGAATGGATCCGCTCTTTTGTGGGATGGTTAGATTTCCAATCGAAGTGCTGATGTGAAGCTTGAACGACTCTCGAGTTCCTGATGAAGAAGTTGCGTGTATGGCGACGTAGAAGGCCCCGTTTGTCGTAGGATTGCGCAACTCGCTTGCCGTGACCACTGTGTTGGTTGTGTAGCTTGTGCTATTGCCAATCCGGTTGGTGATAGTAAGGTCTTCTGCAATGCGAGTGAACATGGCTAAGTTTTTGGTCTCATAGAATTTGCTTCCGATAGCCCTGTTTTCGCTAATGGGGGCAGAGTAGTCGTAACTTGTTGCCGTCACAGGTGCAGCAAGGGCACCCCAGTTGGTTCCACCATACATCATGTACAAGCTCATGGCAGTAACACGCTGTGAGATCAAGTTGCGATAGAATCTACGAATTCGTCAGTTCCCGAGGTCAGATTCGGCTACACCCTAGACTCACAGATTGGCGAAGTCGGCGCCAATGTCGCCAGGACATCCTCCTTCCGGCCCACCCCACGGATTATAGGACCCTCCCTGGAACTCTGGGAAGAAGCTGGGCAGAGTAGGGGACGTCTCAACGAAATGATCGTAGTAGTTCACGACCTGGTATGCAACATATTCCCCATTCGTCCCAGTACACTCGTCCAGATTGCAGCTCCAGCACTGAGGATGTTAGCATGTACGGGGCTATCACGAAATTCCTCAGCTTGACGTACCGAGGGATAGCTGTCCAAGCCTGCAACATCGACATTCCCGGTAGCATCAGGCGCGAAGTCCTTTGACCAACTCCTCGAATACATGTTCGGGTCATTATGTATCAGTGGGATGTCAATGCCATTAGCTCGAGCCGAAGCTTCGAGCGCAGCCATATACTTGCCAGCCGGCACGCTAGCATTGCGCTTGGTAGGATCCCCAACCCACTGGTTACCATATTCATTCTCAATCTGGAAGACGAAGACATTACCACCATTCGTAACAAGATGCTTGCTCGTGATCTCTGAAAACTTCGCAAAGTACGGTTCCCAGGCTGCCGTATATCGCGGATCGTCGTCACGAAGCGCGCCATAAGCACCTGACGTCAACCACAGCGGAAACCCTCCAGCTGACGCTTCAGCATTGACGTATGGTCCAGGCCGAACGATAACATACAAGCCGGCTCTTTTCGCGATCTCAAAAAGCTTGCTGAAATCGTGTGCGCCGGTGGTGAAATCCAGGGTATTGTTATTCGCACTGTGGTATCCCCAGTGTCCGTAAAACGCGAATGCTGTAAACCCAGCGGCTTTGATTTTCTGAAGCAAATCTTCCCAGACTTCGGGGACCGGAATGCGCCAGTAGTGCAGCTCGCCAGAAAAGACGAAAAGCCGTTTTCCGTTGACCTTGAAGCTGTAGTGGTCCCATTGGACAACGTCATTCAAGCCGTTGTCATGGAGCGGCCATTGGGCTGGTGTGGTGTGATCCTGCCCATGCACCCGGAGAGGAGCTGATGCAAAGAAGGCCAATATCGTGCCCAGGGCCTTGATGAGCTTCATCGGGCGGCGGCGGGGGTGGTATACTCGGGGTGGAGAGTTGGATTCGAGGAACCTCCAGGAACACATAACGAATCGCAGCGCATCGTTCCACTTTTCAGTACCTGAGTCCAATTCTCCGGCGAACCCATGCCGTAGATTTCGCACGAATAGCGTCTCTTTACATGAGCAGAAATGACGATGGTCAGTGCAGCTCATCCCGCTTGCGGGGTATGCGCCGGTTGATGAGGCTCAAGGGCCAACCGGCAACCGGGAAAAAGCAGCGGCATCGTGGGCCTCGGATGAGCAGGCACCGGGGAGTAATCAAATGCGGAGGGGGGAGCGTGGCGATATTTGCTGATGTTTGGACGCAGATTTGTGGCATATTGTAGGGATAGATATTAGGGTATGGAAGATGGGAAAGCGTTGACGCTGCGTGCAGGTGTGGGGATTCGTCGCGGGACGCCTTCCCGTTGTGGAGACTCGGCTGCTCCTGCCTTCAGGTACGCAAAGCTCGTCCTGTCGAAGGAGAGTCAGTCCGACCATCATGTTCTTCGTGAAGAATCATGTCCGCGGTATTAATATTATCTATCCGTCTTGGCGTCACCAACCTCTTCTTTACCCTTCTATATAGCAAGTCCCGAACGTTCCTTCATAAGTTTGTCACCCATCTATTTTCCGTCCTGCAACCCAACCAAGTGCCAACGATGCGCCCAAAAAAGCCCCAAACAATGCTTCGCGGCGTGCCGCCATTACTGTCCATATCCTCCGAATAAACATTACCAATTACTCACCTCCGACGTCCGCACCGGCCCGCCAACCCAGCCATTCTTCACACTTATCTGCTACTCCCATCCATCCCTAGTCATCGCCATCCCTCCCACCACCCTTAATAAATAAACGTCCCCACAAACAACACCGTACAATAAACCAGCGTCAAACCCCATATAATCTCCCTCACAAGCGGCAACACCCCCCAAACCTGTCTAATCTCCTGATGTTTCGGCTGCCCTGCCCCGGTCTTCGGATCGAAATTCATCATCTGCTCGAGCTCCGGGACCGTCGGTGGGAAAAACACATACGTAATCGGGACCAAATACGCAATGCCCAAGAACAGCCACCACATGGGTGGAAGCATAGAATTGACAAGTAAATGGCGAAGTGCTTGATTAATGTCCCCAGTGTCATGGCCGACTTTCCACGCGCGGTACCAATCGAGACCGGCCGCGCCGAAGGTGAAAGCGACGAAGATTACGAAGAACCAAATTCGGCAGTGTATGCCGATGAGTTTGAGGCGGAGACCCAGACCCGCGCGCTTCTCGGCGTAGCGCTCTTTGAGGCGGTCGCGGATCGAGCCAGAAGCCAAGAATGCGATTTCCTTGCCCCCGAGCCATTTGGGGAGGATGTAGCAGCGGAGGATGGTGATGGCGAGATAGGGGATCATGAATTGCCAGGCCATGGCGCTGCGTTGGCCTTGGATGTATCCGGAGGGGATGGTCAGGATGAGCTCGTTGATTCGGAGGGACCACACCCAGATTGCGCAGAGGCGGAGTTGCCATCGGAATTGGGAGAGGGAAGTGTAGACCATGAGGTCGCGACCCCAGTAGAGGAGGGTGGGGATAATGAAAAAGGCGATGAAGACGGGGATCGTCATGAGGGTGTTGAGGGCGAAGGTGAAGATGCACCAGCGTTGAGGGAAGGTCATTTTCTTTGTCTGGAATGTGGAGTCAGTATCGAAAGAATCTCTTGAAGTTGTTCGAGGTACTGACATATTTCCCAGGAAAGCCCCAATTGAGTACGGCTGCTGTTTCAAGAGTGCCAACTGCCCATCGCGTACGTTGTTTGAGATCTGAAAATGTCAACAAGAGGTTTAGAAGGGTCAGGTGGGGGTCGAAACGTACGACTGATGATGCTTTCGGGGACCATGCCAACCTGCATGAACTCGTGGAGATACGCAGTACTGTACCCCTCTCCATTCATCATAGATGATAGCAATTGGTCCTCAGCCATCGAAGGCGTGGGCCACCCGCCCATGTTATCAATGACGAACCTCTTGAAAACAACACCACTACCGGTACACCAAGCAGCACCTATGTAGTCCTTCCTCACCTCCAAGTAGTGGATAAATTCGCAGATAGACTGGCAGAGGGGATCGTCCGCAGGAACATTCCAAAAGGTCTGCGGTGGTGAGATGAGGGCCAATTGAGGGTCTCGGAGTAGATGTGGAAGTAATGCTCGAAGCCATTCGGGATTGGGTATCATGTCCGCGTCGAGTGTTGCCAAATACTCGGCAGGGCCACCCGGAAGGTTGACAGCGAAGTCAATGCCGGACTGTAGATTCCCTGCCTTAAAGTGATGTGGAACGCCCGGGAGCTTGACTCTTGCCTGATAGTGTAGCCAAGGGTATTGAAGTATCAGCGGCTGCAGGGCCTCCTCCAAAGCGGTGTCTGCCGCATCGTCGCAAACGATGATCCGATATCGGTCGGTGGGAAAGTCGATGTTGCAAGCCGCCCGAATAGTATTCAGGATCATGTTGACTGGCTCGCCACATGAAGTGAACAAGACATCGACCGTTGGCGTATGCTCCCCTCTGAGTCGAAGCTGAGGACGTTTGCGGTCACCGATCGAGAGCAACAGAACCGTCATCCATGTCATGTACGGGACTGTAATCATTGTCAGTCTTAGATGTGGTCAGAGGAGGTTTCAAACTGACACATGCAAACCCCTTCCACCGCGATAAATGTCCAAGAGGCGTCTGCGAGTCCTCCAAATTTCAGTCGGAACTGATAGTTGCACCATATCCGGTAGCCGTAGTATGCGGCATATGTCATGAAGACCCAGGCAATGAAGAATGGGTGTATGAGGATAAGCTTCCTATGCCAACTCTTGACGATGTTGATGTCGTCGTGCTCCGAAAGTTGTTCGATCTGGTACTCGGCCAAGTCATATCGTTCACCGAAGCTTTTTTTCTTCCCTTCATATTTCTTCTTGACGACTTTGCGATCGTCAGATGAAGAGATCTCATCTGAAGAAGAGCCGGCTGCTGAACCACCAGCATAGGTGAGTTGGGGTTGACGACTTGAAGAAGGCTGTGGCTTGTCAGTGAAAGTTTGTTGAAGCGCGCAGTCATGCTGCTTGACTGACTTGAACCGCAGAGATTTCAAGAGACGAGTGGGTGGACTCTGGCTGCGGAGGACGCGCAAGGGGTTGGTCTGACGGTAATGAACGAGGCGAAGGCTGCGAAGTGGCAGACTCGAATGGGTTTTCGGAGGGCTGCACACTTGATTCTGCCATTTTCACAGATAAGTAGCGACTGGGGAATAACGAAAGTTTGAAGAGCGAGTGAGGCTGCAGATAGGAAACAAGGGGCTTCTTCTTACTACAAGTATTTATCTGACTTGAGAACCCCGACGTCGCCGCGGCTTGAGCGAGCCTAGCGGCATGCGCCCTTCTCCAAGGATTGGCATCCAAGGTTCGGGAATCAGTGTCTTTGTTGGTTGAGCGGCAATGTTGCGATATGCAGCTCTGTGGCGTGAAGAATACCAATCATAGCACATCTACACACCCTTACTCTGCAGCAATCGATATTGGTCGAGGTCGATGCCCGCGGATCGCTTTTCGCTGGGGCGTTGTACACGGCTCCATTTCTCCGCCCGTTTCACAGCAATTGGCAACGTGCTTTTGATCGACGCATGGAGTTATTGGTGGCTGAGAATGCAGCTGTGTGGAAATCGGGGGCTTTTCCAGAACTGGGAGACAACTGTTATATGCGTGGAGCATACGCCATGGCCTCGTCATGAAGCGACAATGAAGCGACAACGACGCGTGTGCTGTTCTAGGCCGCTAAATAACATCTACTTGGTTGATGTAAGAGATCGGGGCTACGGGGGATGCTGTCACATGTCAGCAAAGCTGGAAGCCTAGTGCGTCGTCCCGTGGTTGACATGGTGAAGCAATCGAGGGTTAGCTTATAGAACGGACCCCGACTACGCTCCGAAGAGGGGCATCAAAGTCCCGGAGCGCCACAGCAGCAGACGCGTAACTCGATGACCCAAGCACACCGGATCGCCAATTCGTCACATGAATCTGGTCTGCAGGCTTATCTTATCGAGTGTGTTCGGGTCGTCGCATGTGCGGTGGAACAGACCTCCAGTGCGGCGCAAGCCACCTGGGCGGACCTCGGGAGAGGCTGCCCTGTGCCACCTGGAAAACGTGCAGCATCGGACCTTGGCAGTGGCGGATTACCCCTGTGCCTGTCTCACGATCGGTGGCTTTCGGCTTTCGTCAATAATTGCTTTTTCACACTTCGACGCGTAACTACCTGCCGCGTTCTCCCCTTTTGCACTCTGCACACTCTGATCCTGGGTGCCGTCTGGTCGATCCCACTGGGCATGCTTTCATCTCTGCTTGAAGATTGCCGCACCTGCGCCGTATCGGGACGAGACTGGCCACGACAGAGTCCGCAACCGTGATAAGGAGGACAGGATGTCGTCGCCCAATTCACCGCCAGTCCAGCGCACTCCGGAGTACCGTTATCACAGCACTGGCCTACCAACTGGGACTCACGGATCACCACCGGGTTCCGTTCTCGCCTGCAGAAGCGTGCAGTGACAATCCCAGCGCAGATGTGTCGTGGTCAGAGATTTGCACGATTTCTTCCGCTTAGATCGACAGGGCCCGAACATGTGCATTGAGAAAGCGAGGGAAAACCCGCTCAGCACAGGCCACAACGATGCGATTGCGGCAGCGATGGCGATCGTCAGTGTGAAGACGTCTATATAGACGTACGGATCGCCCGCCATTCCGAGGTTGGTACCCTTTCCATCCCAACTCGGCCTAGCCTTGCAACCCTCGGCTCAATGTCCAATGCCAGCAGCTACATGCATTCATCGTGGCTGGCACATGTCGGAGAATGGGCCTTTTATACGCTCTCCCAAGATCCTTTCGCAGATTTGATTTGTCCAAATTTCGATGCTTTCAACTCCATGAGTAAGTCGGACCCAACATTTTCCAAACACGTCTGTCCTCATCCTTCTGCTTTCTTTTCTCATCATCTTTTCTATCAAATTAGTCGCTCTGAGTTTCCTGCATATTCATCACGCTCATATTAGCTTGATATCTCTGCCTGCAGCGGCACTCACCGTCATTAGATCCCGATAGAATCTCCACCAGTACCTTCATGCCCCATTGATCCATCCCCAAAATACGACCAAATCCCCTTGAGTAGTATTTGAATTCTTTAGGAATTTGCTAGGTATCATACTGCGCCAAGAAATCTTGTGCTCTGCAAATTCCAGATGCATCGCACAGCCCAGCCTCCAAGACCGCTTCCGCCGGCCACTACCTGCCTATTCGGGTCGCCAAAACCCTTTCCGCCAGTCTCCAGGTCACGACAGCCACACACACCTGCCCGTCGCAGTCCGCCAGGTTCCCTACCCCACAACGATTAACTGAAACACCCCTCGTCCGCCTCTCATGTCTACTTTTCTATCTAGTCAAGATCTATGACCTGCCTGATCTAACATCGCGACTATTCTCGCATCGGAGAGAGCACGTAATGAACCAAGTTAGGGCAAACTGGGTTTTCGGTGGATGAGTAGATAAAAGGCGGGATTCCTTTCTATCTTCTTTGTGACTCACCTTCGTTTACTTTCTTTTCCGAACGACTGCACAGTGAAGTCTAATATCGCCGCTTTGCTCTTGTTGCCTTTGGCGATTGCTTCGGCGGTACTGCGGTCGCCCAAGATCGACTACAATGGCTACAAGGTTCTTAGACTATCGCTAGCCAAGAATGTCGCGAATGTCGAAGAACAGGTTGAGGAGTTGGCTGCGCATGTTTTGAACCCTGGGAAAGCGACCACTTAGACGTTGTCGTTGCACCGGATAATGTTGATTCGGTTGCTGCAGTGGCTGTCAAGTGTACCATCATCACCGAAGACGTTGGTGCTGCATTTAAAGAAGAGGGAAATGTTGTTGCTTACGCAGGTGATTTCTATTTGAGTTGTAGCTTGTCTCTTCATTCTAGTGCTAACCCGCATTTTCTTGTCCCCAGCGAGACGTGGTTCACAGCATATCACCCTTATGCCGACCACTTGAGCTTCCTTACGGATCTGCAAAGCAGCTTCACTGGCCAATCGGAGATCATCACCGCAGGTTCTTCCGTCCAGGGAAGAGCCCTCACTGGTATCCACATTTGGGGCAGTGGAGGCAAAGGGTCAAAGCCTGCAGTTCTCTTTCACGGAACGGTCCACGCACGAGAATGGATCACAACAATGGTGGTTCAAATGCACTGTCCCATATGATCGATTACTGATAACAACCTAGGCGACCGCGTACATGGCTTGGCAGCTCTTGACCAAGTACAGCACCGACGCTAGTGTCAAGGCCCTCGTGGACAAGTTTGACTTCTACATCATGCCTATCGTGAACCCCGATGGTGGGTCTCGAGTTCTCTTCTCTTGTGTCTTCGTACTGACCCTATTTTCAGGCTTCGTCTACACTCAAACAAACGACAGGTTGTGGCGCAAGAATCGCCAGACCGTCAGCGGAAGCTCCTGCATCGGAAGAGATAACAACCGAAACTGGCCCTACAAGTGGGAAGTCTCCGGCGGAGCCTCCACAAGCCCGTGCTCCGAAACCTACAAGAGCGTTGCGGGCGGCGACGTGCCCGAGAACAAGGGCATGATTGCACAAGTCAACCAGCTGAGAGATAGTCGCGGCATCAGACTTTACATTGACTTCCACTCCTACGGACAGTACATTCTTTGGCGTAAGTTCAGTCCACCCCACCCCTTCCCTCCACCCACCTCTCACACACTAAACCTCCACACCACAGCATACGGATACGACTGTTCCGCGCGCACCGAAAACGACGCTGCGCACCGCTCTATCGCCACCGGTGCTGCTTCCGCTATATCAGCGGTTTCTGGCACTCGCTACACAATTGGTCCAAGCTGCTCTACGCTGTATGCGACGACGGAGTCTAGCACGGATTCTACGGATGTTACGGGAAATGCGACGTACTCGTATACGTATGAGTTGTGGGATACGGGGACCTATGGGTTTACGTTGCCGGTGAATCAGATTCAACCTACTATGAGGGAAACGTGGCAGAGGGTGGTGAGTATGTTGAAGGGTGCGTAGAGAGGAGGGGGGAGGTAGGAGGTGGGGTGTTGAGGTAGGCGATGCGCTGGGATTTTTTGAATGCTTTATGTAAACGCTTGACGCTACTGGAGTTCTCTTAGAACTCTATGTTTGTGTATCTATCCTACTAAAGTCTGTTACGGAACATACTAGCAAGACTTATACCAAATCAGATTTCCCAAACCCTTCTCCTCCACTCAAATCCCCTCTCCTCCGCTAGGCCGTACTCCTCAGCCCCCCACCCCTCGCAAAAAAGCTCGCCATAATCCCCACCCCGGCAATCCCCGTGCTCGCCGCAAACGCATATCTCAATCCTTCGTAATGCACCAGTCTCGCTTTGAGTTGAATATCCGGTTCCATGGTGAGGAGCGCTGTTGTTGAGTGACGGATTTGTGGGATAATCTGTCTTCAACTCAAAACGTGTAATGTGTATTTGGCGGGCAGGGGGACGAGAAGACGGGTTGATGGAATGGGATGGGGCGATGGGGGAAGCTTACATTTTCTCGATCCGGAACTCCGGCTAAAGCGTCCGGGAGCTTGGCAGCGAGTGTGTTTTGAATGATGGCGGATGTGATGGCGACGCCCCAGACGCTGCCGAGGGAGCGGATGAGGTAGACTGTTGAGGTGGAGACGGCGTAGTCTGCATATCGTCATTAGCTCCAATGTCAATAATCCTAGAATCGAAACCCAGATCCGAATCCCCCGCTTCAACCCAAGCAATTGACAATGAATCATTGCTCTAAATCATGTCTTCAAATTGAAATAACGAAAGTAGAACAAAAACATACCCTCATGCCCAAAGCTCGCCAGAGTCATGAACAGCGTGGCCGGGTACACGATTCACTAGCCAAGATTCGCTGGAAAGACATGCACTAGATACTTCCATTTGCTGTCGTAGAAACTCAAGGAGGTGACTAGCGCGTTGCCGCATGCCATTAGGATGGCTCCGGTGCGGACAAGCAGAATCAGGTAGCCCCAGCGGGACATGACGATGCCAGCGACGAGGCCGCCGATGGGGGTTGCGAGGGAGGGGATTGCGAGGCGGGACCCGGCGGCCGTGGCAGTGTCGAGAAGAACGACTTGGAAGAAGAGGGGCAGGGTGAAGAGGTACTGGGAAGAGGATTAATGGAGGGATGGGGTTTGGATTGGAGGGAATAGTTAATCGTTGTCTGAAAATGGACGTGGAGCAGGCATGAACTGGGGAGTTGGGAAATGCAGCAGAGTGTAAAAGGCCAAGCAGAGGCTCATATGAGAGCTCAAAGCACGCGAAGACTCTCAGGGAGGGAACTTAACGGATACGACACGAAGGGAATTCGAAACGAAACTTACAGCATAAGCAGACGTCCCCGCACAAACATTCGTAATCCGAATCGCCACCAGATTCCTCCCCTTCAGCATCCTAAGCGGAATAACCGGAATCGCGCTCGTCCTCTTCTCCACCAAAAAAAAACCACCAAACAACACTGCACTCCCCGTAATCGCCCCAACCACCCATCCACTACTCCACGGCAACTCATTTCCACCTAAACTCAAACCAACAAGTTGCACGGATATCGCAACTACGAGAAAAAAAAAATGCACCCGCAAAGTCCACATCCGTCCGAATCTCCTTCCACGACGGATGAATCTCGCGGGGATTTTTGATGACGAGATAGCCAAGGAAGAGAGCGAGCGCGGGGAAGGGGACTTGAAGGAGGAAACACCAGCGCCAGCCGATGGTGTCGGCAATGGAGCCGCCAAATGAGGCGCCGCAGATGGCGCCGAAGCCAAACATGCCGTTTTGGAGTGCTTGATACATGCCGCGTTTGCGGAAGGGGATCATGTCGGAGTTTACAATTGTGGCTGCATGAGTTCATGTCGTCAGATTTACAATTTTTTATTGAAATGAATGGGTTAGTGGACGTCAACCTGAATGGAGATATACTTACCCATAGTTATCAACCCCCTCCCCCAAACCCCGTCAACGCACGCATACAATTCATAAGCACTATATTCTTCGCAACACCACAGCCCAAGCATCCCATCGCAAACGTAATCGTCGAGACAAAGAAACATACCCGCCGTCCAAAGATATCAGAAAATCGGCCATAGAGCGGTTGAAACGCTGTACTGATAACCAGGTACGCGGTCGTCAACCACGAGGCCGTGTTCGCAGCGTCGAATTCGGAACTGATGACTGCATAAGTTACAGTGGTTGTGGTGCCGTCGAAACCGTACAGGATGAAGTTTGCGAAGATGGCGAGTTCGATCCAGAGGAAGCTGCATGGGGGCTTCCAGTCTTGCTCTGAAGGGGGTTTGAGGAGGGGTTGCGATTCTGAGGGTGTTGTGGTTTCGGGATCTGAGTTCTCCGGAGTAGGCATTACGGATGGTAGTGTTGTTCAACAATTGAACATGCTCGAGATTTGAGATTTGGGGGTTTTGGTGATGACGTCTCGGTGCTGAAATCTGCTGTGGCCAATGGTTCAGGCACCGAACATCGGACCTGTGAGTCAGCCCTTTCGCCGCCCTCTTGAAATGTAAAACTGCATGCATGTCGGGAGGAGGTTTAACATAGAGCCGGCACGGCTTGTCCAATTTGCATAGGTAAGTTTTGAAATGACAGATAGACCTAGCCTCATCTTGATAGCGGCATGCAACCACCCCGCACTTACTATCCTTGAAATCACCATGATAGGGTAATTCCTATCTGACTACACCTGCCGATCAGTCAACTACAAGCACGCAATTCCTTATTCTCTTGACGACAAATGCGAGACAAAAACGCAATGCTTGTCTGCTCCATAACTTCATGACCACGACAGCAGTGCAGCAAGACGTCAAACCCCCTCCCAAAGTCGCCATCATCATAACCCCGTAATTCGAAAGCTTCAGCAAGGTCAATGTACCCTTCCTAAGCAACCATGCTTGCCTCTCCTTCTAACCCGCACAGCTTCGATCATTCAATGCAACATGAAGCGCATCTCATTCATCGCCGCGCTTCTGACTCTCTTCGCAACCGCCGACTGGCAATTTGTCCCCCGCTCCGATATCGCTCCGCCTCGTCTTCACATCACAATCCTAGCCTCCAAGAATGTGGAAAGTGGATATCTCTTCATGGCCCCCTTCGCCGGATACCCTGACACCGCGTTCGAGCAACATGGGCCCCGCCAGGCCGGACCCTACATTTTCCGCGACGATAGGGAGCTGATCTGGTTGGACTATAGTTACTATTCGATCTGCGCGACCAATTTTCAAGCTGCGCGATGGAAAGGAAGGGATGTGTTGTTTAGTTTTGAAGGAGATCATAAACCCAATTATGGATATGGTCATGGACATACAACGATCTGTGAGTAAACTTATCGTCTTCTCTTTTATCTTCTGATTTTTACCTCTTCGAACGATGGCAAACTAGCCAGGAATGCAACCTTCACTGACCCATCCGCACAGTAAACCACCGCTACGAAACGATCCGCGAACTCCGCGCCGGAAACCACAAGCTCACCGATAAACACGAATTCCACATCATCAACGAGACCACAGCCCTAATCTAGATCTACTAGCCGGTTCCTCGGAACCTGTCTGCCTGGGGTGCAAGCGAGGACCAGCAATGGATTGTGAATGCGATATTCCAGGAGCTGGATATTGAGACTGGGAAGTTGTTATTTGAGTGGGAGAGCTTGGGTTGGGTTTGGCCGGATGGTAAGTCAGGATGTAAAGATTCATAGCTGTTGGTGTTGGTGTTGTTGTTTCAGCGTTCCATCTCCTATTTGGAAGCCCCTTGAGACTGACTAGCCGAGTAGAAGCTGTCACCCCTCTCAACCCAGGCCAAGCAGGATCAGGCCACAACTCCTCCGACGCATGGGACTACTTCCACATTAACAGCGTAGACAAGAACGTGGAGGGCGATTATCTAATCTCCGCGCGGGATGCGTGCTCAGTGCACAAGATCAGTGGAACCGATGGGTCCATCATCTGGCGTCTAGACGGTATGTAGCTCCCCTCCCTCTAATCCTTCTCTTTCCCTTTCCTACCAACGGTGTACGTGAGTCCAATAACCAACACATCTATCTCTAGGCAAAAACTCCTCCTTCACACTCCCCCCCCCCCCAACGCCTCCTTCTGCTTCCAACACCACGCGCGCTTCCAACCGCACCTCTCCCCCTCCTCCGACGTCGAAGTAGTCTCCCTCTACGACAACGCCGCGCACGGCACCGAAAACGGCCGCGGTTCCGAAATTCACACCGCACCCACCAGCAGCGGGAAGATCCTCGCGCTCAACACGACATCCTGGACCGCCTCCTTCATCCAAGGGTTCAACCCCCGGCTGGCACAAACCTACGGTCCAAATCCCAGGGCTCGACACAACTCCTTCCCAACGGGAACGTGCTCGTGAATTGGGGCTCTGAAGGCCCGTTGACGGAATACGATAGTTTGGGAAACGTGTTGTTTCACACGTACTTCGATTCGGGTTTCCTGGGTCTCGGTGTTCAGAACTATCCGGGGTTTCGGTATAATTGGACGGGGGCCGAATGAAGAGCCTGCGATTGTGGCGTTAGAGAGCCGGGAAGGAGAGACGATGGTTTATGTGAGCTGCAATGGAGATACGGAGACGAGGGTCTGGCGGTTTTATGCTGTAACGGGGTGGGTTGGGGCGAGGAGGTTTCTGGGTGAAGTAGAGAGGAAAGGTTTCGAGATGAGATTGGAGGTGACGGGGAAGGGGGTCAGGAATGTGGTTGCGGAGGCGGTGGATGGGAAGGGAGGGTGTTGAGGTCGACGGGGATTGCGAGGTTGGATCTGGAGGTTCTGCCTGGGAAGAGTGGGAAGAAAGATGACCGGCTTGTGGTGCAGAACGATGGCCAGAAGCAGTTGATAGAGCTATGACTTGGCGAACTGGGGTGCAAACATCGACAGGCTAGACTTCGGAGTAGTACGGCAGGTTAAGAACCAGTTGGTGGAAGGGTTCAGCGCACTAGATTGTAGTGAGCAACCACCCCAAGAAATAAGTTTGTTGCTTTAGCTTACGGGTTTCTTCCCTTAGGTTTCTCATTCATATGGCATGTCTCGATAGCGAGAGGACTACCACAACGATTGACCACTGCAGAACGGAAGCTGCTCCAAGTCTCAGACCAGCAGACGTCGAGCTCGGCGCCCCAGCAGCCGTTGTCCTAGTCAAAGCCGGCGCCGGTGCCATCGTCACAGTACCACTCCGCTCCTCCGTGGCACCCGTCTGCATATTCCCCGCACTCGTGATCGTACCCGTGACAACCCCCGCACTATCAACACTCATCGACTCCTTCATAATCCTCCACTCCCATCCACACCCATCCCCACCCCCATAATACGGATTCTCTGTCGTCACACCCGGACACTCCACAATACACTCGCAATACTCCTGATTTGACCACCACCCGTCTTTTCGCGTCGCCGTTGCTACCCATCGCTCCTTGCAGGACCGGTTACACTGCATTGCAGAGCAGGGCATCGCGTCGTAGATTCCGAGCGCGCCGTGCAGTTCCACGGGCGACCAGGATGAGACGTCGCTGCCCTCGAGGGAAAAATCGTCAGAAGGACCGAATAAGGAGCCGCTTCGTCCGTTTAGCCCGTCGATGTAGAGTTGGTAGTCCGAGGCGTTCGGGCCGGATTCTAAGGGGATGGTGAGGTTTGTGAGGGTTGTGTTTAGGGGGAGGCGGTCGCCGAGGAAGCCTGTTTCCATAATGAATAATTAGCTCCCACAGTAGCATAAAGGTTAATGTCCGCGATGTTCGTCCCGGTTCTGTTGCTCAACGGCTTCGGCTTTGGGGCATGGTAACGTACACATGCGGTCCACGAATCCGTTATATTTTCTGTGATTCGCGAGATAGAGACGATACGTGTCGCCATCCTGCTGTTCGCGTTCTCGTTGCTGCGGCTCCCAGGCGATAGTCACGGGGAACGCGATGCCGGCTGTGACGGTTGGGGGGAGGATGAAGGGGGAGGATCGCGCCGCTACGAGAACGGACGAGGAAATGAGGGTGAGGAATAAAAGGAGAGACATCGCGAGAAAAATCACTGCAGGAGGGTTTATTGTGAGGTGGATGGGTATCGCGAGGGTATCTGCAGTCGTGAGATGATCAGGGTTGGCGGGTTGGCAAATTTCGCCCGGCCAAGGGATCCGAGGAATCCTTCGACTCCAGCTAATTTGGGACCATGCTCAACTCCATGGTTTTGTGAGAGAGAAAGGGAGACGATTGTTTTGCGAGAGTTGGCTGGTCGGCCATTATTATGTATGTAGATATGAGTAATGAGTTGAAATACGACTGTAGATGCGGTTTGATTCGTTTGTTACTCCGACCGCGTCTTCCGCCAGGGCCGACGGATCTCGGGACAGTCCTGGACGCGGCAACACGTGATGATGTTACGACAGGGAAAACAGGTATTCGAGGACGGACAGTCCGGGGGAAAGCAAACCCAAAGATGTTATTTTCAAAGATGGTACAGGAATCAAAGGTACATCCAAATCCCGAATCCAAAACTCCACCCCGCTTAATGTAATCACAACATGGCCCCCTACCAAACCAATCTACCAGCGCCCACCTACTGACACTGCAAATTAAACCCATTCAAAATCACCGGCGCCGCACTCTTCTCATCCCCATCCAAATCCACATACTGCAACTCCCGTCCATTCATATTGATAATCCAGTTATAGTTCTGAAAGAAGCATTTCGTCGCGTCCGCGAACTGCGTTAACTGGGCTGACGTCGCGATGATGGAGCCGTTGCGGTCCATGACGGTGCCGTGGAAGAGATCGGTGATGTTGCGAGCTAGGCCGTCGCCGAGGACGGTGGCTTTTGCGGATGCGCCGGTCCGGTCGTCGATTAGGGAGACGGTGATTTGGGGATAACTGGAGCGCTTGGAGAGAGAGGTGGATGGGGCCGCGAGGGTGGTTGCGGTCAGGAGGGTGGTGAGGAGTGCGAGGGTTAACTGCATCTTGGTGGTGGGTTTGGGTAGTGGGAGGGTTGGGTTGATTTGGTTGAGTAGATTAACGTGGATGTGAAAAGCGAGTGTCGTAAGGAAATACACAGAACTCGAAAGAGACAAAAAGGTAAAAAAGAAATTGCGATTGGATTGATGTTTGTTCGATGATTGATGATGATGATAGTGTGCTTCAAGCGTAGCGGACTATATACTTTATACCTCTTCAATGATATCTACACGAGCTTCTCATGCTAGAACCCATGCTAAGTAAACCCCCAGCTTGTTTAGGAAGTTCAGCGAGCATTGTGTTCAGCTTTTGCAACGCGTTACCTGAGCCCTGCCGTTGGCGGGCTTCCCGTGAGAGAAAGTTGCACTATCATGCCGGTGTGGAGAAGAGCTGGAGAAATTTTCGACGGTCTGCTTCTGTTTCTGGCTTAGCACCGAGGCGGAGCGCACAACGCGAGATTAAGCTCATGCTTAGCGTCGTCTTCCGCCCCAATCACATCTACCCCGCGACCCTGCATTTGGTAAAACGAAGGAGATTTAGCAAGCGAAGAGAATCTCTCCGCTCTAATACCCAGGGCATGAAAGTGAAGCCATGGCCATGGTGGGAACCCTTTGTCATAACGCTGTTGGAAAGTTGCGGATGAATGTGGATGCTATTTTTGGGTACCGCTGCGGTAAAGGAATCGTCTTGGCTTCCTTAACCTCCAAATGTCTAACCCTCAGATATAAAAAAGAGCCTATAGAAACAGAATTAAACGCCCGAGCACAATGAAGGGACCCCCACACACATTACGAATGTACTCCTCAAAAAAGGCTGCTGGATTGTAAGCGTGACCAATAGTGCGCACCCAGGCTCAACAGTGCGCGATGGACGCCACGTCTGATTCCCGAGAAGGGTCATGGTCATGGATCAAATATTAAGGCGGCAAGTTTGCTCAAACTTGGATTTGAGAACCCTGACTGTGGTATAATTAGATTGTATTCTTCCATCTCTTCGTACACTTTATGTAGGGCTCTCTTTTTATTTTGTACCAGTGAAGTATCACTGAGGGTCGTCATATTTCCAATGTTTATCTTCCTTCCTGGCAAGTTCCCAAAAAAACGGACTACAATTGTTTGGGTTGTAGAGACTGCTCTCTCTAGGTTGGAATACCATTACACATTACTTTAAACATGGTACACCCACCGCTGCCTGGTACCGTACCTCCAGCGCTTGAGAGCATCAGTTTCACCTTTCCCGGAATCAAACATTAGAGTTTTGTCTATCCTTGCATTGCTGGAGATCAGACACCAAATATTTGGCCATCTTGTTTCCTAGGTCGTGAGAATTACCTTTTTATAATATTCAAGCTGCCAACCTAGGGTCTCTCTCCGAATACTCCGGCGGAAGCTCACCCGCTGCTTGTCCCTCCACCACACCGGTCATCTTGGGTGCTGATGGAGTCAACGACGTCAGACTCACATCTCCTACCCTTTCGGCAGGCGCAGATGCATGGCCTCCCGTCGTGCCCGCCTGCCTCTGTCTCCGCCGCCCCTCGACGTCGTAACACAACAATCTACACATTCCCAGCTCATCAGCACAAATCGCCAACACCTGTGTACTCCCATTATCAGCCTCACCCATCCCCTCTCTCCCCTCCCCAGTGCTAAAACTTACAGAACGGCAATCAAAAGCCACAACGCCGTGATCATCGGCCTCTCATACGCTCTCAGTATCGGAGGCCCGTCGGCATGATACCCATCAAAGAGGAATTCAAGCATCGCCCAGATATCGAGGCCGAGCAGGACAACATTCCAGGTACATAGACATATTGATTCTTGGCGGGGATGCGGCGGGTGCGGTCGAGGAGGGCGAGGATGTCGGCGATGTCTAGGAGGATTGTGGTGGGCGCCTCGGTGGGGGTGGATTATTTGGTAAAGCAATGAACGGCGGAGAGAAGAGGGGGTGGAAGGTGGGGACGTACGATGATTAGGCTTGCTTTGAAGCTCTTGTGCCATTTCGTGCTTAATTCGATAGCCTTTTCTAGGAGAGCGATGCTGGTTGCGAGGGCGCAGGTGCGGAGGAGGATTTGGGTGACTGCTATGGGGTTTGGGGCTCGGGATCTTGTCATTTGTGATGAAGCTGTTGGAGGACCGCGGCTTGATTGGTTATAGTTTTTTTCTTCGGTGTGCTCAACGCGACGAGAACGGCGGGTCGTTACATATCTACAGCCTTGCGTTGGAAAGGCGAGGCTCAGCCACAATCATGACGATGCGACCGGGGTGGGGATACGAGCGAGGTTGTATATTGCTCTTGGCTGAGGAGTGTGATTCGCTCAATAGGATAGTCGGAGTGTTGGGATGCTGTGTCGCAATATCATCTAGATGGCAAAAGGAATCCTGTGCCTAACCGTGGACGTAGCAGGCCGGTGGTGAAAGGAGTTTAGATCTGAACTTGGACTAGACGCCGTCCTATGTATGCTGGCGGGGACGCGTGGCAGAAATAGGTCGAGTCAGAAGAATGTGAAGTACCCAGTACTACAGATAGAAGCAAACGGAGGCTTAGACTCAATAATACGATTCATAATGTTTGTGTAATACCTATGAGCAGTTGTATGCCCCCTCCAACGCCAAGCAAAAATGCATATTGGTATCTTTTGGTCTATCTCTTTCCTTTCTTGAAAACAAGGCCCTTCCAACTCTTGCTATCCTGGATCCTCTTCAACGCCTTGGAAGCGACGGGATCCTTCATCAACTGTTCCTGGCATGCCTTCCTGTCGGCATCGCTCTCATGCTCATGGAACTCGCACCAGTGCTGCTCCATCTTCGGTCTTTCACCCCGAGCCAACGTTGTAACTAGCTCGAAAAGGAAAGGTTGCGGTAGCTGCGACCGCAACGCCATGGTACGTTCATCGTCCCGATCGGGGTTCCAGTAGACGCTGTACATGTCGAGGAAGTACCGACATAGGGGTGCACTCGGAGGTAGATCTTCGTACGCGGCAATGACATTGCTATGGTCTGGCATGGACTGCAGAATCTCTTCGTTGGTCTGCCACGCGATCGTGACGGCGCGCCTTAGAGCCGGGATTTCGTACTTGTTGGCGAAAACGTAGAGCGAGATGAAGCGTCGCTGAAGGAAGCCCTCGAGACTCCGCCACTTGTAGGATCGTTGGCAGCACGGACAGAGCGTCTCTTTCGGTAGTTCGGGCTTCTCGACTGCAGATCGGGTGGGCAGCGATATGACAGAGCTCTTTTCGCTTTCGCCTTCGCCGGGCACCTTCTCGGCACCGCTGCCGCTCTCTGATGGTGTGCTGTCGCCGTTAGGTTGGTCCCCAACAACAGTGTCGTCAGCGTCGAGTGTGATGCCCCAGGATACTGTATCGACATCCTCGTCACCGATCGGAACCTTCTGGTCAATTGGTTCTGAGGTCCCGTTCGTTTCGACTATAGGTTCTTCCTTTCTTCCTTCGATCAGATGGTGCGGTATTTCTCCAGTGTAGAGCCATATCATGAAGGCATCAAAGACGTCGGGGTGGGTGTCTTCAAGCTCCAGGCTCGAATCTCCATTCTTATAGGGTGATGTGCCTTGTGATTGGAAGTAGCGGTCGAAGTAGCCTGAGCATCTCCGGAGAAGCTCTCGATGGGCGCTGAAAGATTCGGGGTTCTCTCCTTTGCCGACTTTTATCGTAATAATAGCCTGCTCGAAGTTTCTGCGTACGATTAGAGAGGGTTCTAAACCTGAACAGCATGCATAATGCTCACCGGAATGTGTGGCCGAGCGTGGAGGATCCTTTGTTGTTCATGAAGGGCATTTTGAGGAGGTAATCGGCTTCCATCCCAATTCCACTTGGTCCATCTTTTTATTTGTAGCCGCACCTCAACTATGTAATGTACCAACGCACGCGCAAGGAGGCCGGTTTCAGCACTCTGTACTTGGCGTCTGAGTAGGCTGGGCAAAAGGCTTCCGTCACGCGTAGTATCACTTGGCGGAGGCTTTCCGAAGCTTAAAACATGGCACTATTAGGGTCTAGCTCACCCGCTAGAGCGAACAACCGACTTGATCGTCACTTGGTCCCCGTGGACGAGTTTCAGACGCGAAGGTTGACTGTTTCGACATGCTTGGCGGGGATGTCGAAGTGCCTCAGGTGTGCGCACCGATTCTTGGTCGATGCTGCTTTAGGACTTTCCAGGCCGAGCAAAAAGTTTCCACTGCAGCTTTGAGGGGCGCTTGTAAATGGCATGTTACATGAGAAGGGGCAGTGTGTTTCGCGGATGCCCTGAGGACCTCGAGCGCGAAAGGAAACTTCGACGCCAAGGCCAGGAGGCGGAAGAAAGGCCCGTGCATACGCCAAGAACGAACCCCAGCTGCAACATTTTCCACCCAAGCTTCCATCAAGCTTGCAAATCATCCCCCAAGTTTCTTCCAGTATACCCACTCCTCGCCCCATCTCACGCATTGCCTTGGACAGTTGTCAAGCTTGCCTAGACGTCGCGAGAACACCTCCGCCTGGGAAAGCCGCGTGTGCACTCTATGCCAAGCTCCCCGCCCCGACAAATACGTGAATGGAATTTATGTCCACACATTTCCTCCCCCGACACTGATGATGTACTTATTCACTGAGGATATCCAGACAGTTTCTGGAACTCTGCTTGTCCGACATATACAATGGAATTCATGAGACCTCTAAACACGCTCTTAAAACGATTTCCGGGAGCCTGAGCTGCAACGTATCCATGGTGGCAAGTATCGCTACCATCCTATATGATGAAAGAGGACATTGTTATGGCTGATTTTTAAAGTGCCCCCTTCCTGCTCGATTGCTTCTAGGCTGGCTATCAAGAACAGCCCTTTCCATACGTCTCACCACAAGCTGGCTCCGCCAAGGCACACGAATCGTGGACATTACCTATCCTTAGGCCTCCATCAACTTACAAGTCATCCGTCACGCTCTCCTATGCCAACTCGCCGCACATCTTCAGCCATCTTTCTTGGCATTCAGGTCAACCTTGCCAAGCCGTCGCAAAGATTCCCCCGGCCGGGGAAGCCAAGCCGCATGGGCACTAGATATCCAAGCTCCAGCATAATGCTCCGCCAGAGCATACGCCAGATGCTCTTGAAACAAACATTTAGAGATTCCTTGGCTTCGGGGATCGAGAGCCGAACTACACTCAGCTATCAGAATAACACCATTCTCAATCACACCTAAAAACAGACTATAAATCAGTTCCATCAAAAATCGTCTGCAAGTAGGATGAAATAACGTACCAAATCCGAATTGGAACTCCGCTACAAAGGAAAACTAGTAAATCGCGGGTAGCCAAAAGTCTCGTTACTTATACGGCTAGATTCCACTACCTCCCGCTACCGCACTGACAGCATACAGTCGGGAGGGATGAAAGACAAGGTTACCCTCTAAGGTGTCGGCCGCCTACATGAGAAAGACATATTTCATAACGATATAGTACAATAATATTCACGACTCGCTTTAGCACAGTGCCAGCACAATCTGCCTGCGATAGATATAACAATGCCCCGATGGTATCACACATCACTCCAACAAACTAAAATCGTGAAGCCATGCATCATGAAAGGCGGGCGAGGCAAGTATCCCGAGTTCCCCAAAACGCCAAAATTATGTCCAAATCCCATTCCACCCAAGCACTCCAGCCCATCATCACTACACCATCCCAGCAACCATCCCCACAATCCCAACCCCCACCCAAACCCAGACCAGCCTCCCTACTCTCGCTCCCCTCTCCGCTGTCCCCGTATACCCCGTCTGCCCTTTCACGCCACCGTCCCCACCACTCAGTGTCCCATTAAAACACATAAAGCCCATACTCTGCCCACTCCCTTCAAGCTTCGTCGACAAGCAGCTCTCCACGGCTGCGAGACTTGTGGTATTGCAGTATTGATAGCATCCTCCAGCGTAGGAGGCTAGCCCGTTGACTTCACCATTACAGCAGGAGTCAAGTATGGTGGAGTTATCGCCACCGATGGGGACGGCGCAGGCGGGGCTTAGGGTTGGAGGCTGTGGTGGAGAGGAGAGGGAGCAAGATGTTGAGTTTGATGGTGGCATTGGGAGGGCGTTGGGTTGGTGTGGTGGATGTGATCGAGCTGAGTCGGGGCTCGAAGATGGAGAGTTGGGTTGGGGCCGGGGCTGATTGTGGCGGAATGTATATGGGGATTGAAAGTGCAGCCGGCTGCAGACAAGATAATGAATCGATAGACTTGCTGGATTCTGAGAAACCGCGGGCGATGTGGGAGAATGCGTCGACGCGGTGCCGTGAAGCGTAGAGAGAGCGTCGAATATATGCCGAAGAAGAGGAGAAGCGAAATGCAACCTCAGCACCAGGAATGCTGGAACAAAGAACAATATCTAAAAGTAGAAAGCAGAAAACTCAACAATGAAAGAAGTCGTCTCGTGCCTCGACAAGGTAATCCCAAGCACAGTACAAGGAAAGAAAACCGTGTGTGCACTCGCACTATTTTGATACTCAAGGTAAGGCTGGCCCTGGAGAACGATTATAGATATTCGAGAAACACATCGGATAAGAATAGATCGGGATGCGTTGTTGCGGTGTTGCGCAGTTTCCTTAACCGCCGGCTGGCGCCAGCGCATGGACTGCGCCACACGAACCACTGGCCCTGGTTGTCGGAAAGCATAGGCGCCTGATCGAGATGTCCAGGCACGGATACTTTGTTTCCGATGTTTGAAACGGACTTTGCCTGAGCCGGAGAGGAAGGTTTTGCGTTGGCGCGGTGGTTTGGGTTAGTGCGGACGGATTTGGGTGAGGGGTCGCGTCACGTGCAGTCAATGTGCTAGAATACCTGGGTAGAGTGGACTCCACCTGGGTCATTGGGAAATATGTACAACCTATGCGACAGAAATAACTACATTGGTGCGTCAGATACATTGTGCCGACGTGGGCCCAGGTTTTGTTGAGCTCAGGAACCACGAAGACCGCTACGCGGAAGCGATCAAAGACTTCGAGACCTTGCGACTTGAACCACAGCAGAAGTCCAAAGTCTGGGCTGGAATCTTGGAAACTACGCGAAGCGCTTCTCATCTGTGACTGTCTCATGATGTACAGCCTCCTCGACAGCCTTGGCGGCATGCCTCGCAGTAGCCTCGTCCTCAAACACTGGAGCAGTATCAGCGTGGCACGCAAAGGTGTATATACGAAGGACTCACAGAATGCCAACTCCTCCAATGTGCGATCAGCCGTCTCCGGGAAGAAGAACCAGACAAAGATGACTTCGTATGTGAGCCAGCAGCAGTACACAACGAGCCACTTCCAGGTAATATTCTTCAGTCCGATGGGGTTCACAAAAGTAGTGAAGAAGCCAGCAAGACGGCCAAAGAGCTGGAAGACAGCAATTCCGCGAGATCGTTCCATATAAGGCCAGACTTCGACCATGTAGGCTAGGGTTGAGTGTTAGCCTGATCTCGTTTCGTATGTTGGAAAGTCATGCGAATGAGAGCTTACTATAGGTCAATGCGTTGAAGCCGATATTGTAGCAAGGTTGGTAGATGAAGATGAAGAAGACGCTGGCGATTCCAGCTGATCGGTTGGTATGGCCCTTCTTCCCTGCTGTGGCGTTTGTTTTCTGCATTGCCACCGTCCAGCCCGTGTACACGACTAGGAGAGAAACAGTACAAAACATGTACAGCGAGCGTCGTTTGAATTTCTTAATGACAGCGGTAGCAATAAGACCACTAACGAGACTCCAGCACGCATAGCCCACATTGAGCTTTTGTTTCGTAATGGTATCCTTGATGCCGGCCAAGGTCAATAATGTACCGAAGTAATAACTGCCAAAATGTAAGCCGCAGATAAGGAGAGTTTAATAGGGCAACACGTACGAAATCAGCGTATTTCCAGACCACTGGCTGAAGAGCCCCAGGTGGGAAGTGACTAAAGTACGACGTCGCATCCCTGGAGTGGAGAGCAAGTCAAGCCACGACTTCCTGGACGCCTCTTTCTCGAGCTGGAGTGTGGTGCGGATTTGCTCAATCTCGCCCTTAACAAACTCTGAGTCCGCGTTGCCTTCGGCGTGATACTTGATTAGAATAGCCTCGGCTTCCTCGATCCGGTCATGGCCAACGAGCCAACGTGGGCTTTCCGGGAGAAAAAGAACAAATACAACCTGAAGCAGCGAGGGCGCCATTTGAAGGTAGGAGGGGATTCTCCATGACCAGTCTCCTTTGATACTATTCGTTCCGAAAACAATCCC
Source organism: Clohesyomyces aquaticus (assembly GCA_002105025.1). Taxonomy (NCBI): domain Eukaryota; kingdom Fungi; phylum Ascomycota; class Dothideomycetes; order Pleosporales; family Lindgomycetaceae; genus Clohesyomyces; species Clohesyomyces aquaticus. Next base: position 175,160 of record MCFA01000040.1, read on the forward strand.
CGCGGCAAGCACTTGGCCGACGAAGTAGGAGACGTTGAAGAGCGAGGTGAGATAAGGGCGTTCCTTGGGATATCCAAGTTCTCCGATCAACGAGGAGCCAGCAACAATACAAGCAGGGATACCGAAACCCAGGATGAGTCGGGCAGCGATGTACATGCCAACTAACATCAAGGCACTCCTTAGCCACAGAAGTCACCATACCGTTGAGGGGGACGTACCATTTATTGAGAGGCCCTGGATGATAGATCCAATGATCATGATAAGCGATCCAACCAGGATAGAACCACGACGCCCAACCTTGTCATCAACCCAAGGAATGAAGGGAAGCGATAGGATGGCACCGAGCGAGTACGATGCTGCGATAATTCCCGACAACGAACCTTCTGGTTTGTGGAAGTCTGCAGCCCAAGTCAATTCACCGGAAACGACTCTCATCGCCTTTTGATGGTGTTTCTTACACTTGTTCCATGCTGGCACAATCTGAAGAGCGTTGATGAGCTGTGAATCGAACCCAGAAGTAATCTCAATTCCTATGGCCGCAGGGACAAGAAGGAAGTAGAGGCTTCGAAGATTCGGCTTTCGATACCAGGGGACATTGTCCGCTTCCGAGATGCGGGTGAGCACCGGGTCGCCAGCCTTTGACGCGACATTTCCAGCCTTGATCTTGTTGAGGATACCCATTTTTGCGACTCGACAAAGATGCGGACCCGACCAGAGTGGGTTCCTGGAAGGTTATAAGAAGGCTCACTCCGTGTGTTCCAAAGATGAGCGACAATTCAGCGAAGTGCCTGCTCATACTACCGTTATGGAGCACTTTCTGTTTAGTCTGTTGCATGTAATCCCATATTGACCTGGGATTGTTCCGACCAATCGCGAGGAGCCAGGGCCCTGCCCTGGCGTTAGACCCTGGTGCGGTATTAAGAAAAAGCGGATCCTCATCAATACCGGAAAGACACGCGGTCCGTCCAACACCGAAAGCACTCATTGAGATGTCCTATTCATTCAAAATATACTCGCCTATATTCCCAATACACCAGGGGGGACTACGGTCTAAAGGAGATTGTGAATACCTGGGAGTCGGCAGATGGTACACCAGGTTTTGCGCAACGGAACACGCTGTCAATGGCTCGAGCAACCATCAAAGAATGGATACCACAGCTTTGGACCCCATATTAGTTGCTCCTGTGAAAGCTGCAGTCCAGCTTTAACAGCACCCGGGAAACCTTGCGAGAGATGAAAGGTCAACCCAGTGCATCCAGGAAACGTTGAATGAGAGGAAGCTCCCAGGAAAAGCTAGGTCATGTCATGCAGAAGTTGCGTTACTCATTCAGGGTAGTTTGATCTGCGCTGCTGACTTCTCTAAGCGCACATAGGTAGACTACGTGTACCGAGCTCGATTGACGCGACATAAACATAGTCTTCCTCGGGCTTAGGAGCGAAGGCGGGGCCATTCTGCTCCGTCGGACGGGCTGTGGGGAAGCTGATTAATGGCTAGGCTTGCGTACTTCGCTCTCCTTTGCAAAAGTAAGTAATGCGGATTTGCCGGGGAACACGGGCGCGGAAGGATCTAGTTGGATGGTTCCGTCATCTGATTGAGAGCGACCACGATGAATTGCACCCAGCACTTCGCGGAACCCGTGAGGAAATCTTTTGAGCCATCCTTGAACCGCATGTTCCCGTCTGTAGTCCTGGAAGGAGAGCAGTGCTGTTGAAAAAAGCCTCAGAGGAAGTGCAGGTGGAAACAAGCTCCGTCTCTTCCGCAGACGAGCATAGGCAACTCCTTGGCGGCGGCTGTCCTCTGAATTTGGGGAGAAGAAGGGCCAAGAGCGGGCAATATATATATACGAGCTTCAGAGATGGTGGGGTGTTAATATCGGGTAGCAATGGTTTGATTGTGCGCTAATCCGGTTTGAGCAGCAATCCGCTCCTACCTATTGGCCCCCATCTTGAGGGAAGACCCTCACCGTTCGAAAATTCTTCTAGCTCATTGAAAGACCCCACATACTACTCTAAATTCATATATCCCCACACCGATTTGTCTATTCTGAAACGTCTCCTCGAGATCTGCGTGCTTAGGGTACCGTTGGTTTTCGATATTATTCGCAACGAGAAATCAGGGCTCACTCCTCCCCGAGAATCTGACACCTCCTATTTCCGAGATCATTATTGATCATGTTGGACTTGGAGAGCTCACTCAAAGCAGTAATGTAACCAAATCCCCAAATTAAATCGCAACCAAGAGGCTTGGTCGAAGTCCGTGCTGAAATTCCAGGTATCACATCGCCATCTTCCCTCGAGCTATATCAAATTTTCAAAACGGTATCTCCTGTGCTAATCCTACTCCATTCCAAGCTCTTATCCCACAGCCTCTGCTGCATATCCTCATTCCGACTCTGTGTCGAGCTCTCCCCCTTACTCGTTCCCATGAAGTACCCATCTTGGCCTACATACTTCTGGTCAAGAGCTAGATCAATTACGTCCTTTGCCGCATCCGCACTCCGACGAAATATAGGACTCAAATACTTCAAGATCGGTTGCAGCCAATTCACAATGCATATCTTGATATACATTGAGTATGGGACATTCGGGGGGTAGAAAGCGCGAGAGTCGAGGAGGCCGCCCGGATCAACTGCCAGCACAGATATGGAGCTGAGGTGCTGGTCATGTGGCAATACATATCAACTTTCCGTTCTCTTTAGGCTGGGATACGACTTACCTCCTTGATGCGTCTGCGTAATTCATACATGCACATCACAACAGCCAATTTGCTCAAACCGTACCGTTGGAATCCCCTGGCCACTACTTCGCCTTCCTTGTCCGGAGGCGGATGGACGAGAAGAACCAGATTTTCTGGAGCAGGGAGAGCACTCCGGAATTCCTGAAGATCAGATTTATCGTGGCTATCGCTCGACAAGAAGATGATTCTACCATTTGCAGGATCGAAAAATTCCAACAGCCGAAGCGTCAATGAGAAATGAGCGATGTGGTTGATCGCTATGCTTCGTTCGTAACCATCTTCGGTGAATCCGAGGCCGGCGTTCAAAGTCCAGCTCATCGCAATCCAAATAGCAGCCACAATTTTTGGAAGTCTGCTCGCCGCGATCTTGTCGCGAATTTCGTCTGCAAACTTCCGAACCGCCGCGAGGGATGCAAGATTGAGCTTATGAATCGTGAATTTGGCTGTGGGATGTTGCGCAATTACAGCTCGAAGCTTCGCTGTGTTCGGGTCGTCATCGCTATCGTTGCGCACTGTGAGGACAGCCGTGCAGGTTGGGTGTTTCGATAACAAATAGCCAACCGCTGGAATGCCCATTGAGCTATTCGCTCCGGTAATTAATACTGTTGCCATGATAAAGAGAGAGTCTATTGTTGAAGTTTTGCGTTGATTGTGACACCGTCGGGACGGAAAATGTACATATACACGATGTCGTGCGAGAAGATTACGTTTTTAGGCACGGCCACGTCTGGATATCGGATCCGAACACGGGTTCATATCCGAGATTCGCTTTTTTAAAACCTGGGTTCAGCATGCACTGGGCGCCTAATACAGACGTTGAGGATCATCGGAAATTTCGGCTTTAGGATCACGAAGTCCTAGGGCAACGACGAAGTTTCTCCAAGGAAGTCAAGCTTTATCGGGACTCTGGTCGTTGTAATTTGACAACACTACAGCTCATATGAAGCATTCGTTTCGTACCTCTTGGAGGATTTTGCAACCTTTCATATATGAATCCAAACCGAAATAGGCAACAACGAAGGCAGTTTGGACGTAGAGTATCCCGTTATTGTAAGCAAGAGGCTCATTAAACCGTCTAATAAGCGAATCGGTCCCGAAATTGGGGCCATCTTCTGTGCACCTAGATTCCGAACTATAAAATAGGATAAATCTTCCATCTAGGGGACTACAGGAAGACGATATGGCCTGTTCACTATCTAAGGCTAATCTTAATGTCTATGCAGACTTTCTTTCAGCTCTGCAGGTACGAAATTTATTGTCGATCTCGAGGTGGTGCGGGCGCGGATGGAGCTTAGCCAACATCAAGCACACTTCGGGTTAGTAAAAGCACGCATTTTTATGCAGAAAACCAGTCGAATCTTGTCAGTCAATCTGAGAGCCATCGGAAAGCCAGAAACTTGGAGGATGATCAACCTTGGGTTTGGGTCAAAGTGATCCCCTGCAGGGATGTGAATCAATGGCAGTATATCGAGAATGAAACTTGGCACGTGTGTGTAAGAGTAAATAGTCCAACATCACAAATATGTTGAGGCGTTGGAAACGGGAACCTAATGTACAAAATGCAGATAAGTTCATGATCGAAAACCTGATAGAACGATTTGCCCAATGCCTAAAGAACGGAGACGTCCAGCTGTGACCTTTTCCGGGACCCCGGTTACCAACATATGTATGCATAAGCGTCGAATCCCGCTCAAACAACACCTGCCGCATTTTTAGCCTTGCCATAAGCTTTCACTACCCATTCCTACTGCCCATATTCTGCTCGCATACGATAGCATACGCTACCACTCCACTCCCTTATAGGGGGTCAACTTTGAAAGCCCAAGTCCCGAAATTAATGCAGCCCTGGCTGGGTGTTGCCACGTTTTTGACCTCTACTAGTCCTGCCTCAACAGCTTCATTCCGTCGGGAAATTCCGCAATTTGGTGTAGCACGAAGTTCAAAGCGCGTGTTTTGGTTGAACGAGTAGGAAACAGACGCAGCAAAAGACGGCACGTTGACGCAGGCGGATTGTGTCCCCGTGTATGACCAGAGAAAGCTCCCCTGGCAATTTGGATTCCCCCATCCTGAGACTAGCCAAAAGGCTGCCTCAGTGGCACGGACATCCATATAAGCCGGCGCCCTAATAGTGCATAGTTAGCAAATTGAATGGCACCCCTGAAGATAAGAGTACGACTAGAAGGGCTAACGTACGGGGCCGCTGAAAGACCTCCAGCTATGGCTAGAGTGGTAAGGAGAGTGCTGGTGAGCTGCATTTTGTTGGTTGGTGTTGTGGTTTCAACCTTGATTTTTGAAATCAAAGCGGAGTTGCTGGGCTTAAAAGATGTCAAATGCTGCTGCGTTTTACTCTCGTAGATGTTTCTCCGTCTCATTTTATATCTAGCATGCTTAAGTTCGCAGGAACGGGTCTTTTAGCCTAAAAGATCAAAGTCCTATCGTTTCCATGGTTTGCGAGAATTGTTGTCCCAAAACAAGTAAACGGGAAGCAATTCTAAGCATCTCACTTGTACCACCTACTAGTTTTGTCAACATCACGCTGCAAAATCACGCAATCCCTAGCATCCCTCTCATACCACCCAATATACTGCTCAAAGATTGTTCCAATGGCACGTTGCAAATTTACGAAATCCCTAAGCATCCTTCTCGTATACTGTAATCCTTCTCGTATATTATCTTGGCATAGTGATATTCGATACAACCTACAGCATACTCTAACCTCAACAGAACATCCGACCCGGAAGAAGCAGCACTTCATCACCTACACCGAGTACTGAAGGGGATCGCACTCTAACGGAAGCGAATATGAGGGGCCCCCGTCCTCATTCTCTGCATGAAGCACCAAAGAAACCCGGATCACCCCATGTCGCAGTGCTTTTCAGCGAGAGCACAAGTTTGTCCTGACACAGATGAGATCGATTCCCCAGTCAAGGCGCAAGGCTTATGGAGAGCAACAGGTTTTCTGCACAGCATATATGCAACGCGAACCCACTTCCAAGTGCATAGGTTATGGCTACACGCTTAGCCTACTCGTTGTGTTTGAGGAATAAAGTGTCTTCCTAATCTAGCTATTTTTTGTCGTTATCCATGAAAAACCCCTCTTGAGCCCCGCGTAGACACTTCTGTTTACGGCGCGGAGCTGTCTCTACCTCCTCCTTCAGATGATTACGTTGTTCTTCTTCCATGTATGGATAGGGTCCAGGGACTTTTCTCACCTGCTTCAGTCTCTACTTCGGCTCATCTCTTCTCCGACCTAGTTTGACAACTTTGGGGCTTTCTGAAAAGTTGCGATCATTTTCCGAGGTCTGCATCACAAATGACTGACAACCATCGGAGCATTCAGACTCAGAAATTTAGTATGGAGTATCAGAGAGGTAACTGAGAGATATCATCACTGGTGCATAGAAGCTCAGTGAACGTTGAGCAAGCTTGGGGCTAGCATAGGGCAGGTGTGCGTAAACCCAGCCGAATCTTGAAAGGGTTAGCGGAAAAAATGAATAGCCAAACATGATGTCGATTATGTCGAACTTGGCTCACAAAAGTCAGTGAAAGTCACCACGACTGTTAGTATCGTGGCTCAGTGCCGCGAATTCCCATTCTGTGTCTTTGGAATGAAAATTCTCTCTTTCTTCACAACATTCGCATGAGATTCAACAAAGCCGCCTCAACCGCGAAAGAAGATTCCCCCACATCTTGAATCGATCAGTCTATCCACATCTAGTTCTTTCCTAATTCTACCTATATTCTTATTATTCACGAGCCTCATATCACCAATCAGAGCCCACGTTGCCAGGAAGACGTGCACCTCGTTCTGTTCATTTGAGAAGTATAATACCATTTGATACTCCCCTCCCTCTACTGTCACCGAAGGAGCACCACACCAGACGTTGTTTCCTTAAGCTCCCCTACCCACCCCCCCATGCCTCCCCATGCGCTCAGCAACTCAACAAAACTAGAAGAATTGTGCAGCCTTGGGCCCAGGGGCTGTATCAAGAAATACAAACCTCCATCTAACAACCTCTGCTGTTATTGCGCTCACCTTGGTCCCGAGTGACTCAAATCTAAATTCGACTGATCAGGCGAAGAAGCGAAACGCTTCGCAGCCGACCAAATCAAGAAATTATAGGAAAAATAGGCCGAAGGATACGATCGATTGAAAGATAAGGGTCAAATCCCTTGCGCTTGCGAGAATACGGATTTCGACCGTTACGCGTAGGGACAATAGAGCCTCCCTACCATACTTCTATGCGCCACAGTCGAAGAGGAGTTTCAATTGCGCAAGTCATGTCTCGGCTAATTCAAGACTCTTGTGGGTTTCAAGAAGTACGTCGATGATTCTAGTTGTGTCGGCCGATGCTTTTGGAACAAGGCGGGCGAATACCTGAACCATGGCTCAAGTGGACGAAGGTACTATCTTCTGATCTCCACAGCCACATCCTGGACTCCATTGGAAAGGCAGGAGGCTTCTGTGTACCGACGGAAGAAAGGCACATGATGTGTGAAAGATGCTATTGGATGAGAAAAGATACTCATTTACGCACTCTGAAAAAGAAAAACCAGGTTTTCAAGGTGACTGGAATTTGTCCACCGGCCGCCATTTCTTTCTGGATATCCCAGTGTGTTTTCACCTTTTCCTACGACCTTAGGCACCTTCCTTAGCGGTGCCATTCTACGCCCCTTCCTTTTATCTTACACGGCGTCTATCCTTATATTAGACTATATATCCGGGGACGATAGTAGAAGTGTTTTCGTTTTATGCTGTTTATGCTTAACTCAAGTTCGCATCTTTGTAGATGGCTCTATTTTGTTTCCATGTACTAATATTCTCTCGCTTACAGCGATTTGACGTCAGTCCAACATGAATGCATTAGTGAAACATGAATTATGCTCTCAGAGAGAAAAGCTTTTGCTGAGTTCATAACATCGATAGGTCTTGACGGACATTCATATACATCCCTGCAACGTAATTACGCACCTTTGTTCATGCGTTTCTGTTTCGACATCAATACTCGCCTGATGACGGTTGCATTCTCTACCATATAAATGTTTATCTACCGTCTGCGTGCAAACGAGGTCTCGAGAAGCATACTTGGCGAGCGTTACCTAGACCTGACGATCAGTTTGGACGGATGACCATTCTAAGAACCAAAATATTAATGTGAAGGTACGCTGCAGCTTGAGTTGTTAAAGTATCTAACATTCACCTTGCAATATCTCCCTAGTGCAGAAGGCAATGTGTCGCAGTGCCCAAATACAATATAGCCGACCCTTCGATTCAACGCTCTCATCCATCATCTCACCATCTCAAACCTCCATTCTGAGGAAAAGGTACATAGCCGAGGACAAGAAAGGTTTTGCAACCAGTCTTCCGCCTTCTACACCCGTCATTTTAGTGCTCAAGTCTTTTTGCGTCCTCTCTTGGATTGTTGTCTGTTGCAATCCCTTAGATGGCTACTATTCTATTTTAATTTCGTGGACATCTTCGAGAGAGCATATTCCTTGCCAGATGCCAGATAGGGCTCTCCCCATATCTGTCAATCATAAAATCATCACCCGATGTCCAACCTTTCCAAGCTGTGCGTCAAATCATTTCAGTCAGATTGGGTGCGTCAGATGCGGTGCAGTCAAAGAGCATATGTTAAGCACATTTCTCAGTCAAAGGTTCTGTGTTATGCTGCGTTCAGTCAGAGGCGTCGACCACCGTAGAGTCACGGAGTATGTGTCAAGCTGGGGGCTTGAGCCTCGATGAGGCAGTCCCAGCTCCGGAGATGGGATGACACCTGGGTGTAAAAAGGCCACATGGTAAGGACTCTTCGACTTCTTCTTGATATTCCTCGCCCGCAACATACACCATCTTTCCCATATTCGTTTATATCGGAGCAGATTCTACAACATTTCAACAAGCACTTCGATTCACCGTCAAGGTTCCAACGACATCAACCCACGACATCCCCACACTGCCCGGAATGTCCCCCTACAAAGCTACAAAAGCGAATCGTTCTCCAGAGTTGGCAACACCGGGCTTTGGTTGAGCCACAGTTCGTCATATCCTACACAGCCTCGCCAACAGTCTCTGTTAGGGTATCGGAGGCCGGACGTCTTTCTAAAAACCTAGAATACCCCACGAGTGCCTTCCAGGGAACTATAATTCATCAAACTTCAACTGTATAAATATACCTGCCGATCAAAATGGCCACCGCCTGGAAGTACTCAAAATCTCTATTGACTAGCGAGTGTATCTTCGCTCTAACTCATTGCCGGAGAGACATCAAGGAGAAATCCGAGCGCCCCTGCATTGACTGCACCCGCGTGGGCAACGGGATTCTGAAAGAGCGGTTGATAGCCGTCGGAAAGGGGTACCGATACGCGGGACCTCTAGAAGAGATGCATAACGAGCGTAAGGAATGGAGGGAGGCCTGCCGGGGAAGACCAAGCGGCTCCTTTCCTTGCGCATTCGACGACGACGACCTGGACTACTGGCCCTGGAGAGAAAGTGTCGAACTAAACCATCTGGAATGCACGAGTGTGAGGACAAAAGGGAGGCTGTGCAAACCATATTTCAGGCGGTTCGCAGCGAAGTGATGGCACATGTCTCCCTCTATCGTCGCCGGCACCGTTGGAACTTGCATCTTCCGCGAAATTGATTTTTTGCCCTTCAAATTCAAAGACTGGAAATCAGCATTGCCAATTGGATGGCGACGGGAAATCGAGGCGCTCCACGAGAAACCAGATTTCTGCAAGCGCCAGCAGAATTCGTTAGCCGCTATGCGTGAAGAAAGCCGCTAAATCTGTTAGAAAGACGGGTACGGGGTGGTGACAAAAGACGTCTTCGACGGGGCCACCCTGAAGCCTTCTTATCTGAGTGATGGGCCTCCTACCGCGCCTTCATCCAATGCGGCTCCTTCCAAACCCCCTCCTCCCAACATCCCTAATGATCCGCCCAAAGGCCTTAACGGAATTGATATCGTGTGAAAGATCTCCTCCAACCTGACGTCGAATCGGGAGTCCTCGTACGGCCTCCTTCTTTAGGGTAATTTCCATATCTTTTCTTGTCTTAACTTTTTGTTCTTCCACGGGTGACCATCTCGAGTTCTCAAATTGCACATTGACCTTTTCAACAACGGTTCTATGTACAAACTCAACCTCCACTTCGTGCAGCGGAGGCAGTTCATCCAGTGGCAGGTATCTAATGGCGGTTTCTTTTTTCACGGCACATGCCCTATACCCCATTCTCTACGTACTGCCTGTTTCGCACTATACCCTTATTCCAGGTAATATCTGCTTGCATTTTTTCCCATTCCCCATGAACCAATACTCCTTTCTTAATCCAACATTCTCACTACCTGTATTTCCTTCCACAAGTACCGACTCCCCAGTCTTCAACAGACTATCTGCCAGTACTTCATTTAATCAATTCACATACAATCTCACATCCCCACCTCACAATGCAAATAGCCCGTTTCGGTGTCCTCCAAAGCCCGCCAACTTCCCGTTGTGCTTCATGCTGGAATTTTGTCTCACGAATGCAAGCCCCACGTTTCGATATCCAACAAATCCCACTAACCACCCGCCATACTTCATACTAAACTTTAACTCGCTGTTATTCATATCGAGTGACCAATTCAGTCTTCATCATACACAATCTCGAATCTACATGTAAGCAGGTGGGGACTAGGTGTCACTGGAGATAGTGGAGCAAAGATGATGGGTGAATTAGGTGCTCTTCGTGTATATTGTGTGTAGTGTGTGGTGTTCTGTCTTGCGCGTGTATTGTACAAATCAGAGGCTCTTGTAGTGGTTGATCGAGCTTAGTCATAGGACATGTATAGTCATGTGAAGTAGCTCTAGCTGCTTACACTACATTTCAGAATAGAAACTGCACGATTCGGCGTCCTGCAAAGCCCATCAACCACTGTCGTGCTTCATGCAGGACTTTGAGTCACACTTGCGCCGTTCAAGCGACGAACTTGGGTTTGAATAGATGAATTTGCTACAGCATGTAGCGTGCTTAAGCATGTTGAGATCTTGCTGAGGATCTTACTCCAGAACCGAGATTGCTTTGCATCCGTTACCGAGAGTTTAGTAATTATGTATCGCCCACAACCCATAACCAACAAAAGCCTTCAGATCTTATTTCCGCTCCTATTCCCATTTTCCACTTCCAGGACCTATCCCCACCCCACCACCCGTCCACTTGCTTTCCCTCCGATGTATACCAAGGTACCACCACCAAGCACTCCATACACACACAAACACACAAACACACTATACGACGCCACGCCACGCTACGCTCGTCCGCCCCGTCCCTCCCCTCTCATCCCCTCTCATCTTCCCACCTCCATCTCCACAGAGGCCCCAACCACCTCCCAAAACCCCACCCCCTTTCCCTCCCTCCCTCCTTCCACTTCGCGCCCCCTATCCTCCAACCTCACATCCCTCCTCCCAACATCCCAAACCCCACTCCTCGCGCCTTATCCCCTTTCCCTCCCTCCTCTCCCCTTACACGCAACCACCCTTACAAGCAACCGTCCAAGTAATGCGATCAGACCGTACCATACCATGCCATCTATCCAGGTACCTCGGTTCAAAAAACGCCGCTCGAAAAAGCCGTACGTCGACTTCTTCTTGTCTGTTCGAACCATGCATTTCTCCAGTCCCGGTCCCTACTTTTGCTCGAGTTCGCAATCGACTTGCCTTCTATTGAAGGTTTTTTCTATGAGTGGCACGCCTCCGGGCAGTAGGTAGGTAGGTAGGTAGGTATCTATCCTTCCCTTCTTCACTCGACTTCACCGCCACACTTTTCCTTCCACGCACATAACTTTTCACAGCACTCGGAACATCGCTCAATCCTCGATTTCAGTGACACGTGCATGCCTAGCGCAACGCTTCAAATCATGTCCGGTCCAATCCAGCAATCCAGTACAACCATGATCCCAACCTCCTCGACCAAACAAAAGCATGTGTAAGGCCAGGAAGGCGAGATAATCCATCCGATCCGATCCAATTCAATTGGTCTATAACATATTTCGGTATCAATACAGCCAGTTGTCAAACCCGTATAAGTAAGTCCCAATACATTGCACAACTACCCAACAGCACAAATCTCCATTGCAAACTCCGACCAACGCCGACTCCATGCAATATCCTTTCTTCCATGCACACCAGTCCACGTGTCATTGTCATCGAGGAATTTTCTCCTCTCCTCTGCCGTGTCCCCATTCTCCTTTCCTTCCCCGCCTGCCCCTCTCTGCCGTACTCGCTCGCACGCACGCACGCACGCACCTTTCTATTCCCCCTACTCTTCTTTCATCTCACATCCTATGACAAGTTCCTTTCAACTCACATCCCCACCGCGCGCATCAACCCATACCCAACCGTAACCACAACCGCAAAAGTAATCAAACTCGCCGGGATGCCTCTGGTAAGGAAATGCTGAACTTGCAAATATCTCTGTCCCGTTCTCCCATCTTCCATCATAATCGCCGCTAAATCCACAGGTCAGCACACATCCAATGTATCAAGTCACACCCCCTATCATGCCCATCCACTCTCAGGGCAATGCAGGAGTGGAAGGAAAGGGTAGTATCTGGGGTGGGGGTATACGTACTCATATTAGGAAACCCACTGGTCGGCAACCCCATAGCCGCACTCGCCATCATCACACTCCCCATAACCAACAAATTCGGATGCGGTTGCTTCATCCCCTCTCCCACACTCCTAACCAACGGCAGCACAATCAGTGCCGCGACTGTATGACTAATAAACGTGGCCACCACCAAAATCAGTCCCGCAAACACAACTAGTACGCCATACAAACTCATGCCCTCGACCTGCTCAGTAATGGACTGCGCGATGGTGTGTAAGAGTCCGGAGCTGTTGACGCTTTTACCGAGTGAGAGACCGCCTGCCGCGAGGATGATGATGGTCCAGAGGAAATTGTTAAAGTCTTCTTTTGTCAGGATACCGGTTCCGAAGAAGAGGACGAGGGGTATGATGGCGACGACGCCCATATCTCCAAACCATTCCTCTAGCTGGTGGCTCACGCACCACAGCGCAATCGTGACCAGTGTCACTATACTGATAAACCACTGTATGCCCGTGAATTTATCCTTCAAGGGCCGGATGGGCACGATGGTGGTGTTGCGTCCAGGCTTGAAGGTCACGAGGAGGAGAACCCAGATCAGGAGAATGGATAGAATGCACACGGGCAGCGCGACGATGAACCATTGCCCCCAGCTGGGTTCCGGATTCATGTTTTGCAGCGCGATGAGGTTTTGGGGGGACGCGATGGGGGACGCAGCGCCACCGATATTCGAACTCAATGCGATGCCAAGGAGAAGCGCTTTCGTCATGTCGGAGTCGCTCGGCAGATTCCTCAGTATCGGCTGTATGATTGAAAAACACAGCACCGGCGCCGCGACATTACTGATCCACATACTCGCAAACATAGCCACGAACATGTTTGTGAGCAGAACGGTGCGAGGCTTGGTGCCGGCTTTGCTGAGCACGAAGGTCGCCATCATCTTGGCGATATTGTATTTGGAGAGGGCGGCGGCGATGGTGAATCCGCCGAGCAGAAGCATGATGACGGGGGTCCACATGGCTGCGAAAACGTAGGATGCTGCGTGTTTGGAGTCAAGGCGTTTGTGCGTGGAGTCATCGCATACGACGCGGAGGGTTACGGCGAGGAAGGGGACGAGGAGGGAGGTGACGAAGAGGGGGATGGCCTGTGGCATGTGAGACGAATATGGAATGGGGAAATGCGAAGAAACATACCTCAGTAGCCCACAGCAGACTTACAAAGACCACCATAGCGAGGCAATTCTGCTGCTCCGTCTTCTTCATGAACGGCACAAACAGCAAGACGAAGAAGATAGCCAGCGTGATAACGAGCGTGTAAAACGTGCTGCTGAGTAGCCACCTCGGACACCGGTACTTCCCAATCGGCGTCACAACCTCCTTGAGATCGGGCTCAACATCATCACCCTGCAATCGCATCTTCCGCGGGTCGGTTTCCCGTCCCAGCATCGTCTGCCGGATTCCGATGTTGGCTGCTTGGGCCTTCCTCTCGATTCCAATCATCTCCCTCCACACCGTGTTGCGCTCCCATACTACGTGCTCTCTTAAATGAAGTCGCAGCTCGCGTTTTGCTTCTGTGACATCCCCTTTGGTGCAGATGCGCGCGTATGCTGTTTCTACTAAACTAAGGTTCTTCGACAGGGTATCCATTGTGGACTGCTGGAAAGAATATGCCGTGTCGACGTATTTGGAGAGGTAGGCGCTCTTGAGCTTGCGATCCAGGATCTTGTCGTACTTTTTCAGCACCTTAGAAAAGCCCGTCTTGTTCAGCTGAATAAACGACCGCAGTTCGCACAGCGACACATATATGCTGACGGTCCTCTTCTTCAGCGACACACCCTCGTCATACAGCGTGGAAAATGCCATGTCGTTGTAGTCATCGAAAGCGAGACTCGTCCGCCGCTTCGAGGATGCGAAATCGGTGGAGGCGTGCATGTCCTCGTGGTAGTTCCCGCCCCACGCCCGCTGCCCATCCGTGCTCTTTCTCCGCAGCCGCGACGTCTCGTTCACATCGTCGTCCGAGTCGTCGTCCGACTGCGCGCTCACTGTGCTTGCTCCCCGTAGCCGTCCAATAGCTTTAAACACGCTCCCGCTCCGTGCCCTCTTCCCCGGCGGCAGTCTCTCCTGTTCTTGCTCAAAGTCCTCCTGCTCCTCCTCGTAATTCTCCTCGTCCTTCAACAGGTGGTCGAGGTCGCCAAAGATCTCAAGCTCCTTGAGCTGGTAAAACGAGCACACCTTCTCCAGCTCGTGGTCCAATGCATTCGAGAAGACGGCATCGGGGTCGTCGGGGGCTCCGCTGAGCAGGGGCGAGGACTCGGCATCTGTTTGGCCCGTCTGCTGGTGGAGCTTTTGCTCGAGCGTGTAGATTCTGTGCAAGGCCGCACCCGTCAGTATTCGGCCCGCTTTCTTGCCGTCTCCAGCCCGCCGGCTCCAGGTGCAACGTACAGCTTCTTGAGATTGCTATAAGCAATGTAATGGCTGCTCCAGTCCGGCACAGCGTTGAACTGCAAGCTGTGCGAGAACTTCATCTCGTCCGCCTCGAGAAGCCGCGCGAGCTTCTCCCGCCGTTTTCGTTCGCGCGGGGTCTCGCGTCTGTCGGTATGTGCCTCCTGGTTGTGCTTGCGTAGCTCGTGGAGCTCAAATGTCTCGCCGCGGTGGATGTTGCGTGAGGCAGACGGCCCGTCCAGGATGCCCGGTGGGTGGTTGAAGAGGCGCTGGGCGGCGGAAAGGGAGTCGCGGGAGGTGTGGAACCGGGTCGCACGGCGATGTGATCAGGCGGGAGTTCGGCGGGAGTGCGCGCAGACGTGGGAGCCGTTCTTTTGCTGGCCTGGTGGCTCCTTCCGAGTGACGTTCTGCCCGCTGCTGACTGGGCCGAGCAGGGGCCAAGCAGTCCGACGCGTGCGCCCTCGATTGGCTAGTGCGGGTCAGCCGCGCCCAGCACGCATCGGCGCCCGTGGCGCATGCTCTGTGCCAGTGCCAGTGCTTCTCTGGCCTGTGGCTGTGCTGGGCCAGCCCCAACCAGGCCTCAGGCTCCACTCGCACAACCCAACCACATCCCACTTTGTGCAACGAGTGGGCGCACACATATAACGCAAGGAGACGAGAACTGTATCTCTAATTATCACGCGGCTTGTGTTGGACATGCATTCAAGATTGTGTAACAGAGACCCACTCAGAAAGGACTCTGGAATTTGAATGCGGTGGGCAGCGGGTGTGGCAGTGGTGCAAGTATTCGCAGCATCACATGCCAAAATGGGCTCTTTCATACCCCGCGTGCCCGCCCATCTAGATCGTTTCACCTCCGAATTGCGGTCCTTTCCAGAACGAGCGGGACGACATGTGCAGCACGGCGGTTTAGACTATTCTAATATTAGCACGGTTTTTACATTTCAAAGCCGGATATCACTTACACCTCAAGTCCCATCCAATCTTCGGGCCCAGCTTCGGGAGCTCATCGGCCACACTCTGCACATCCTTGTCACCACGCCCGCTGAGGCAGATAACGATATCCTCGTCCTTCTTCATCGTCTTGGCCAGCTCCAAAGCCCCAAACACAGCATGAGCCGTCTCCAGCGCCGGGATGATGCCCTCGAGCTGCGAGATGAGACGGAAGCCAATGAAAGCCTCGGCATCAGTGGCGGCGATGAATTTGGCACGTTCACTGTCCTTCCAGGACGAGAGTTCGGGGCCAACGCCGGGGTAATCAAGGCCGGCGGAAACCGAGTGCGTGTCGCTGATCTGGCCGTGCTTGTTCTGGAGAACGTAGGTGCGAACGCCGTGGAGAACACCCTTGGTGCCACCCGTCAGGGTCGCGCTGTGGCGTTCGGTATCGATACCATCGCCGCCAGCCTCGACGCCGAGAAGTTTGACCGAGGGGTCGTTGGAGAAGGGGTAGAACATGCCGACTGCGTTGCTGCCTCCTCCAACACAGGCGACGACGGCATCGGGCAGCTTGCCGCGCTTCTCCTGCATCTGCTGCTTGGTCTCATTGCCAATGACCGACTGGAAAGTACGGACAATGGTTGGGAAAGGGTGAGGTCCGATAGCAGAGCCGATGATGTAGTGTGTCGTAGAGAGGTTGACAACCCAGGCTCGCAGCGCCTCATTGACGGCATCACGAAGCGTCTTCGACCCTGCTTCGACAGCGATGACAGAGGCACCGAGAAGCTTGATGCGGAAGACGTTCAGAGCCTGACGTCTGACATCCTCAGCACCCATGTAGATGGTGCACTTCATGCCAAACTTGGCGCAGACTGTAGCGGTAGCCACGCCGTGCTGGCCGGCTCCAGTCTCCGCAATGATTTCGGTTTTACCCAATCTTCGCGCAAGCAGGATTTGACCGAGGGCGTTGTTGATCTTGTGACTCCCGGTGTGGTTCAGATCTTCGCGTTTCAGCCAGATGTTGGCGCCTCCGGCATGCTCGGTAAGTCTTTCAGCCAGATGCAGTTGTCCAGGGCGTCCCATATACGGGTAGTAGGACTGGTACTCTTTCCAGAACTCTGCATCGTCCTTGATCTTGTTGAACCCGTCTTCCAGTTCGGCAAGACAGTCCATGAGTGATTCCGGCACATACTGACCCCCAAATTCGCCGAAGCGTGGTGGAATGGAATGCTCGTGTTCGAAGCCGTCGCCGTTGAGCGCCTCAATCTGATCAGCAAGACCGGGTCCATCGGGGGTGTCGGCATCCGTGACGATGCCGTCAACAGATACACCAGTCGGCTCCTTGGCCTCGTTCAGAGTCTCGATGATACCGACTTCCCTTGTCAAGCCCCCGTTCTGGCCCGCAAGGTCACGGCCGGTGATGTTGCTGCAATATTCTTCAACCTTCTTCGCGCCTTCTCCGGGAGCGGCCTCCGCAAGCACATTCACGATTTGGCTTCCAATAACCACACCCTCGGCAATCTTTCCAACACTGACAAAGTGATCTCTCGTGCTGACGCCAAATCCAACCGCGGCCGGAACATTGCCAGAGTATTTGTGGACGCGCTCAAGCAATTGCGGGAGAGCCGCATTCATGGTTCCGGTTGCGCCGGTGACGCCCATGCGGGAAACAACGTAGATGAAGGAATCGGCAATCTTGCAGAGGACGCGCATGCGGTGGTCCGAAGTGGCGGGGGCAATCAATGGCACGTAGGAAAGCCTAGAAACTACGATTAGCTGGCCTAACATCTCAGTTGGGATCCAAGACTCACCCAAAGCTGGTGCAGTAGTTCCTGAAGCGCACAGCTTCCTCCGGAGGCAGATCAACGATAATGAAGCCATTGGCTCCAGCCTCCTTGGCATCCTTCATCATCTGCTCCTCCCCATAGCTCAAGAGAGGGTTATAGTATCCCATCAACAGGACCGGCGCCCTGAGGCCGCGCTTGCGAGCGTCGCGAATCATTTGAAGGCATCCCTCAGTCGTGACTCCGTTTTTGAGAGCTTGCTGCGCGCCGAAAGTTGTCAGGAAAAGCTGATCTTGAGAGGTGGTGTATGACTCAACGTACAGTGTTCGACTTTTGGATGGTCGGTCCGTCGGCGATTGGGTCGGTGAATGGCATACCGAGCTCGATAATGTCTGGGAAGCGTCGATTGGTCAGTCTTACTCCCGTATGCGGTCAGATTGAGGCTAGACGTACCTGCGCCACCGGCTTCCATGCCGAGCATGATGTCGGGCGTCTCCTGGGCTGTAGGGTAGCCCGCAGTCACATACGTGACAAGCGCCGACTACAGTCTCTATTAGCATTGCGAAAGTCGCCCCGGGGGTGCCATGAAGCCTACCCTGCTCTCCCGCTTGCATTGGGCAAATGTCTTCTTGATGGCGTCCATGGTGTTTCTTTTATGATTGAGGTTTCGTGGCAAAGACAATGGATGTGATAGAAGGTAGACTCTAGTCGCGGAAGAACAGAGATCTTTATAACACGGCTCGGGTGGATCTGAGTCACGGACGGCAACTCGGGAGATGTCTGCGGGCAAATTTTGGAGTGAGTCTTCAGACAAATTGTATGACGGCCGCGCTCGGCTTCTGGGCCCGTCTTCGGAGCTAAGCAATTCCCCCACCCTATGCCTAATGCGGTAGGTTGGTGGAAGAACTCTAGAAGCCGTGATTGGCGCGATCGGTGAACAACATCACTCTTCCGTTCTGACCATCTCCCATCACAGTTGAAACGTCGTCGTCGCCGTCTATATGTATACTGTAGAGCTCTGCAGTTACGGCCAGGACGTATACAAACCCTTTTTTCAGAGTAATTCCTCTTCATACGTCCCAACCGAAATCGCCGTTGCGACGCCCTCATTGCCCTCTGCCCTGTTGCCCTGTTGCCCTGTTGCCCGGCTTCCCCCTCTGCCCCCCGCCCCCTTCGCGCCCCATATCACAGGCTTATCTTAGCTACCGAAATAAAATGACAGTTGAGACACTATCAATTGGCGAACAACATTATTCCTCTGTCCCAATCATGTCCCATCACAGTTCATGTCATCTGATAGCCACATTGTGTATTCAGAAATGTAACTATTCTAGCCCTCGAGTATGAAAACCTAGAGCAGAAGTACGGCATCCTCACAACTCCCAGTACAAAGCGCTGATACAATAACCCCGACCACCCAATCACTGCTCCGCGACATCTAGTCGCCTACCCCCTTTCCTCTTCAGTACATGCCCTTTCTTTGTCCGTATGCATGCTCTCAGGACAGAAAGGAGCCTCTTCCAGGACCACCAGCGTCTCCGCGATGTTTTCCCTTCCGCAGTTGGCGCATCGTCCTCTCCTTTCTCGCCGCTTTCACCATTCCCATCGTCCGGCGGATCCGCTTCAGGTCCCACAGGCCGAATAGCGTCAATATCATCTTCACTCTCAATGGGTTGAGGGACCGGAATAGAATCCGGTTGTGAAGTTGAAAACTTGTAACCCGAAGATGAGCCTGGCTCCCCCGCGTCCGAAAGGTCAGATACCGTCCGATTCAGTTTTTCCGAGTCAATTCGCTCTTGGAAGCCTTCAGACGCTTCCCCAGACACGCTATGTTGACTCTCCGGTCGCGGTCGCGGTGGAGGTGGAGATGGCAATGTTCCCGCCCTTCGAGCCTTTTCAATTTCGCGTTGCAGACTAAAAGTGGATCGACCTGCCGGTGGAATGCGCGAAATATCGTCTCCGGATATGCTCTGTTGACCATTAGGTTGTGGTGGGGTTGGCAATGTTGCTGCCATTTGAATTTTTCGTTGTAAACCGAAATTGGATCGACCAGCCGGTGGGACGTGCGAAATATCAAGCAAGGAATTCACCGTACAAGGAGCAGGATCGGTAGTCCCAAGTCCCGTGGAACTCGAGCCGGTCGAAGGATGTGGTGAGACACTCCATAAATCCATGTCGAAGTGTAACCCGTAGTTTCCCGGGTGAATATCATATGGCGTGGGAGCATGCTCAAGTCCCATCCAAGGCTCAATCTTTGGGAGACTGCCCCTTTTTCTCGCTCTATTCTGCCCCGCAGCGACGACCTTCTTCAAGATGTTCAGACTGGCGAGTTGATAGGACGAACGACTTCCTGGGGTTCGCTGCTCATCGTCATCAGTTTGAGTGGCAGCATCTGAATACTCCGCCTTGTCTCCTGGATGATCTATGACTTCCGGCGGTTCGGCTTGAGCATCATCCCTCAGAATGTTAAGACTGGCGTGTTGATAGAACGAACGACGACTCCGTGGGGTCCTGAGGGCTGGTGGATCATTCTCTCGGGCTCGCTGCTGTTCGTGGTAGCTGGCTGAAGAGGCAGCATATGACTGTTGTGGATTCTCTTCTGGACGGTCTACGACGTCCCGTGGCTCCTCACAACTGGCGGGTTGGTCTCTCGACGCCAGTACCTCGACTGAAGTTGGAGGGAGCGGAATATTCTCTGGTCGTCGCCTCCTGCTGATGCTGGATCGAGAACTACCGCGCGAGGTCCGCCTGTGTTTGCGCGATGGAGTGCCATAGGGCGAACTGGTGTTTCCGATCTCATCCACATAGTCATCGGAAGTATAATTCGTATGCAGCTGGAGGCCCCGTGCTCCTCCGCTGTTTGCACGAGGGCGAGAACCCGTAGGCATACTCGTTGGACGTTCCCATTCGAGGTGGTTGAAAGAACCAGGTTCACGCAAATGGCTTCCGGCGCTGTCGATCTCATCTGAAGTCCTCCCTGTCGTGAGACCTTGGCCTGGGGTGGTAGATCGTGTGCTGTTTGCGCGGGACCTGGTACCCGCACGCATACTCGTTGGAGGCTGCGAATGAGCACGGTCTAAAATATGACTTCCTGGTGCATCCGCGGCTGGCTCTCGAGATATACTGTGGCTGAACGTATGCTCCTGGGTGTTTTCCCCGTCGCCACTGTGCAAGGTATATCCGGTTGCTTCGTGGGATGCCTCACCCTTAGCCCTATTGTCGATATCCTGCCCCCTGTCCTCTTCGCGGATATTACTTCGAAAAGGCCGTCCAGATGCACCCAAGAATGGGTTCTCATACGTTCCGTCGAGGGGCCTCCCAGACGGTGGAGGAGGTTCGCATCTCGCGGCCTGGCGTCTCTGTGACCCTGTGCCAGATAGTGTTGACCTGTCGGCGGCATTCGCATCCCCGTCAGAATCCACCCACTCTCCAGGAACCGGATTGCGAAACGAATCAGGTATTGTGGTGGCTCTTCTCGCTGCTCTTATTTCGGCAGAGAGACGCTCTGATTCTGGCGGTATAGCGCCGGTCAAGAGACCCTCGGTTCGTCGTAGTTGCTCTTCGATGCTTCGTCTGGCTTCCTCCGTGTCTTCCTCGTCTTCCTCGAGCACTCTTGTCAAGCCTGTTTGTAGGATTGATAGCGGACGCTCGCTCTCCGTCTGCGGGACGTCTTCTGTTTTCTGACTCTCTGGCTCGGCAAGAGAGCCTCGATTGCTTTGGGGTTCTGGCTGCTCTGGTATATCTGACAATCTGTGACCACTGTGTCCATATCGGGGCACCGGAAGACCCTGCAATTCGGGATTTTGCTCCGTAGTATGGGCGTTGGAATCTGGGGTCACTTGACTCTGCGATTGGGCATACAAGTCCGGGGTGGGGTGCCTGAAAGTAGCCATCCCAACAAAGAGGCGACGATGGTACTCTTGCCCCAATGGGATATCTGGAAGCCCCCTGCTCCACAAACATTGCAGTAGCGAGTATTCCAGCGGAGTAAAATAACGGGACACCTCGGATAGTGTCTGACTCTCATCATCATTGACGTCGAGGCTCGATAGGGTCGCAGGGTCGAGCCACTCTGGATCATCTTCGCCTTCATCCTCAAGAATCTAGATTTCTTGTTCAGCATATACATCTCCCTTGACCCACCTGAGTAGTATGGGGTTGCTCTAAACTTTGGTGGAGCAGAGCAGAGTATCATCCCCATAACCCCATCCCTCGACTCGACTCACGATATATAAGCAATCACACTCCCGTTCCCTTCCCCATCGCTTTTTCTGACACTTCGTGCACTCCGTCCCCCACCTCGACATCGGATTTGCAATCGCTCGTCGCAGGCGCGGGCCTAGGCACTCCCAAGACTCGGACAGCGCCCAATGGTAGCTTGAATGCTTGTCTCGCGCCTTTCGGATGCGGCGACCGCGTATGGGCAGACGAATCAGTCGTGGGAGGAGGATGAAGTAGTCGTGTATCCCCTTCCCGATGCGGGAGACACGACGACGGATTTTGGCGCCTGTGCTGCGGATACGTGTGCAGAGTGTTTTGCTGGTGGCGTTGGAGGCGGTCTGGTTGCGGCGGTAGTTAGAAAGTAGCGGCGTGGTGGAATCGGTAGTCAAAACCGGGGATGGATTTGGAGATTGGTTTGCCATTGCTGTTGGCCGGGAGGCGAAGGGATGGTGCGGTTGGTATCGCTCTATTTTTGAACGATAGTGGCTGCGGCTGTCGTATTGTGCGCGTCTGACGAAGCGAGTGATATGGTTAGATTGATGTGAAGTATGTTGGGAGTAAAGATTGCAGTGTGCTAGCGAGTGTTGAGATGCTGAGATGTTGATGGAGAGATGGATCGATGGTTGGAAGATAATTAGATGTTCGGCACCGGGAACTTCTTGCCTTGAGCCGTCATCTTAATGGCGGACCTTCCTACGCGCAAAGATGCAGCACACCTTCCGAGTGACACATTGGTCCTTAGCAATAGCCGCTTGTAGAACTATGTACTGAAGCACTGTGACAAAGCATCTTCCGAGTACGTGTCGTGAAAGCTGCCCATTAAGCGGTGGAAAGAACTCGGATTTGACGCGTGTGAGACCATCCAAGCTTGCAGTAGTTCACCACTTCCGGCTGCGCCGGATTTGACACGTCCGATTCAATAATTCAAATGAAATTGAAGAGGGTCGTAATACAGTGTCTAATTTGTCCATAATTCAGCCGTCATACAAACCACAGATACATGCAGAATAAAGAAGAAGGAACCAGCAAAAATCCCGAAAACCGAAAGTGGATGCATAGTTCGCATGTACATGTTGAATGTACCTTGCGCAAGATGTGAATTGTGTCCACCAATCTGCCCGTCCGGAACGCCATCCCAGGCATAGTGGGAAGGGCCCACAGGGTAAAGAGAAAAGAGAAACAAATTGTAAGAAGGTGTACTAAAACACAGCCCTTCGAATTACCGGTCACGGCTGGAGGAATGGCAATTGAAGAAGTGTAATGAAAAGAAAAAAGAAGGAAAGACAGAGGAGAAAGCTATACATCCAACGCCACTCAGCGCCTAGCCCGCGCCTGACAGGGTACCGTAAGGAGTGATGGTACCCATGAAGATTTCTAAGAATTAGCTGCCTGCAGGATACGGGGGCCTGAACTGCGGACGAAGGGTAACGCCGTCACTGCCAAATACGCTCATCAGCTGTGAGTCGTACTGGAACCGCGTCTTACATGTCTCGCATTGCGTCCACTTATCATCGACTGGTTTGCATTCATGGAGAGGGTCTCCAGCCACTTTGGCGTCTTCGTCGTGCACCTCCTTTGTCTCCGTGCGAAAGCTCTTCCATCCGGCATTGTCAGGATAGTCGGCTGTGTTGCTCCAAACACAGAGGCTGACCTGATTGGCACTGTTGACAAGCTGTGTCCACCAAGGCGTTTCGTTCGGTCCTGGTCCATAAGCGTTGCAGCATTTCTGGTAGAGTTGCCATTTTTGGTCCACAAAATCGCACTGCACAGTCCTGGGAACGGTTTCCTTTTCCCACTTCCGCCCAATAAGCTCCGGATCTTCCCAAGCACAAACCCACTTGTTCTGCGCGCCTGCCACGCCAACATTGTCCTCAAGCAAACTCTTTATGGAGCCGTTAGGGGCATAGAGCAAATACCGAAAAGCATTCGTCAAATGGAGCTCGTTGAAGAAGATATCGTCGAGGCGTCCGAGATCGATGCGGCTGCAAATTTTACAGAGAGTCTGGTGTTCATAAATGGTGCCGTACTGAATTCCATACATCGGTTGTGGGCGACTAACAAGCATAGTTGCCTAGGGGGCATGGGAGGGGGCGGTGGTAGCATAGGAAGTGGGCCATTGTGGATCGACGTTCCCTTAGGTCCGCTTCGCGTTGGCCGCTTATAAGAGTGGGTACCTGAGTACGGTTGGTGGTATCGGGCGCAAATGGCGATGACACGAAGTTGATGGCTCGCGATCTGGATCCTTGCTGGCGTTGAGCGACTGATCGAGGCAATGGAGAGAATTGAGCCTTCTGATGGTACGATATATGTTGAGAAGAGGTGATTGATGTACGGGAACAAAATAGGGCTGTGTGGAGGCTGGAGTTGTGGTTGCGGTTGTGGTTGAGGAAGATGAAGAAATCGCTGAGGCCTGCCGATGTGCACTTCAAATACCTACACGTCATCCCATCTTTTGCATTCGGAGCGCTATAGGACAGTCGCTTGGAGTGACAAACACCCATTCGACTGTAGTGCTGCTCAAAGACAGGCAGACTTAGAAATTCAACAACGTTCGAATGCTTGATGCCGTCTGTGGTGCGACCGTGAAGCTGGAATAGGGCGCTCGGGGCCTCACCCGTCGAAATTGACGCATGCTCAATGACTGCTATGTTGCTCATCACCCCCCGGACTCAGCATTTTGAGGGGCGGTACGGCATTTGGAGGCTCGCCCATCCAGATTGACGCATATCCCATGACTGGAGCGTTGCTCATTGCCCGAGGACTCAGCATTCCGAGGGGTGGTGGGCCATTTGGAGGTTCGTCCGTCGAGGTTGATGCATACCCAATGCCTGTTGTGTTGCCCACCACCGAGACTCAGTATTCCAACCGTGGTAGGGCGTTCGAAAGCTCGCCCGTTGAGATTGACGCATATTCCGTGACTAGAGTGTTGCTCATCATGATCAAGAATCACCCTTCCGTAACTTCCACATAATCTTCGCCCCACCATCGCAGCAGTGTCGGATCACTCTGGGACTGCAGCATCTGTCCTGACGCATATACTTTGACTATGGAGTAGTCATTTACTGGTAGAGTCAGGACATGAGTATGTTGTACCCCTCCACATCGTCGTTGTCGGCTTCACCGGTGGATGACCCAGCCTGAGGTGTCATTGTTCCCCTGACAGCCTTGTCAGCCTCTTCGTGACATAGACCCGCGGGGTTAAAATGTTGCACGATCCCAATCTTCTCGAGATGTCTGCTCCAGCACTTCCGGCAAGCCATACCCTTTGTCTTCACAACGGAACAATCCAGTCGGGTTCCACGCAGGTTGAGATCATCTTGACGCCATCGGCGATTTTGGTAGTCTGGATCCTCGAATGCGCATAGATAGCGACCACGAGCTTCAACATTTTCCTTCAGTCCTTGCTTTCTAGCAACTTCCCGATCGACCACTGCTAAGGCTTCCATATTCCCGTCCGCCCGGACTCGAAGTTGTTCGACATCGCGTCTGCGCAGACATTCTACGCAGATCTTGTTTGGGACGGCGACTTTCTTCCCGAATCCGAGACAATGATCGTCCGAGATGCACTCGACAACTGGCGGTGGCGCAAAGCTGGTCGAAGAAGACGGCGAGAACATCATATGACGATGACGAGATGAACTGCTCATAGGTGCTGGCGTTCGCGACAAAGCGTCGGCGGCGAAGGCTACTGCTATGGTCAGCCTTCTCCAGGACAGAAGGACGGGCTGTTCTACATTCCATAAATCTGTCATTGTACTTGTAAAATGTCGTTGCGGTTTGGCGAAGCGCGAGTGCGAAAGCGAGGATTTTTAGGGCCGTTCTCAGTCGACGATGGCAGAATAGCGGGCGGTAGAAGTCGGGAGGCGTCAGGAAAACATCTGAGTTGGAAGATCGAGGACCTCGAGGGTCTACTTCCGCTCTGCTGAATGTTTTAAGAATCTAGGGTATAATATGTGGCAACGAGGTGATGTGTGAAATCAGGTCTTGCTTGCACTCGTACAATGTGCCTTACCCCTCTTGTGACAACGTGATGTGCTAAGACAACATATGAATGGACGAGCTCCATAGAATCCGAACACCAATAGGCATGCGAATCACTATATCGATAATTCCATTCATCCAGACAAGGAGCGAATAAGGTTCTGGCGGGAGTTAACGGATACACCGATAGGCTCACCGCTGGTGTTTTCGTATGATCCGCCACCACTATTCGCCTGACAGGCGGTCTGGTTGAGACACTTCGCTCGTGCAATCTCGGCGCCACATGCTTAGTTCAAGAAAATTATGTTGGACTGTACTCCTTATCCCACGCGTGCACTGCATGGAATACATTGTAAAACTATTCCGAGTTTGTGGTGAAAGTGTTCAGGAATCCGGTCCCTCGCTTCAGAGACCTAGCCTTGGATTCAAGCCTGGATCTCACCAGGTACCATATCGCACGGAGATGAGCGAGCTTAGTGTAACGTGGCGGAACAGTTCGGTTAATGGCGGCGGATGCCATAACTTAATATTGATGTCGTTAACCAATTGCGTAAATACATCGTCAACAATTCCTGGATGTGCACCTTTGAAGCCAGTCTCTTTCAGTGAGCCGTGTAGCTAGCTGCGCAATCATACAGATGTCTCATTACTGTCGTCATAGTTCCTCGCTCTTGAGAAACCAAGATTTCCGGCGCGTTCATAAACATGTATCGGGTGTCATCGCGATCCCCGTGCGGTGTAAGGCGAGAGGGCTTGGCCGCGTTGAGACCCGTGCTCCAGTCAGGTGGCCATCAGATCAGCCTTTGCTAGTCATGGAAGACGCGTGGATTTCTAGCCGATCGGGAGTTTCGGCTCTGAAATTGTCCACCCTGTTGTTCAGCCTGGTGGCTTCGATGGGGATCCTGATATGGCTGCATGGATCCTGAAACTTCCTCTGTATCAGGTATCTTGACTTCTTTTATTTTCAAAGGATGGCTATCGTGTTCGGGGAGCTTCACGTGCGTTCATTTTCTTAGTCTTCAAGACCTTCATACAATCCACATTTTATCATCTTAGTCCCTCAATTGTGTGGAGCTAGGTCAAAACGCATCTCCTTGAAGTGAATACGCTCTTCAACCGAACTTCCACTCACACGCCACGTGAATTATTTCAAAGACCATACGAAGAGTCAAATCTTATGTCCTCAACATTGGAAGGGCGGGCAGGCAGAATCGTGATGTCTCACGTGATGTTTCTCAACGCCAGCGGTTTGGGGGTTCTCAACCGAAGCGGCAAATATCGTCGAAACGATCAAACTCGCATAACGGAACGTCGTATCGGACAAATCAACGCTGGAAGCGACAATAAAGCTATTCAAATCCTTCTCACACGACAGAAGACTCCGATCCAATTGGGATGCCCGTGGAAGGTTGTCTAAGGTTCGATTGGATCATAGATTTTATAACTGTTTGCGATGATGCACCATATGACTTCAAGATGGTCCATACCAAAGTCAACGTTTCAAGCCTATCCCCATCTCCATCCTTGACGATCTCACTAGTCCTTTGATATGCAAACAAACATAAGTGACCCTCCAACCTGCTAAAGTCTACTGCGCGGGTAAGAACGAAAGCACTTTTGGAATCATTGCCGCCACTCTCTACTTCTTCATGAGCTCCCCTGTACTGTCTCAATCCCATGGGATTTTCGTGAGGTATGGGACCCCCCTGAAAGGATTCTCGAGTTCAGGTTTAGGGACAGGGAGGGAAGGTAAAGTGTATCAAGAGGCTGAAGAATCAATCCTTGTACACTGTTTCAACATTAGCATATGTTTCAATGTACCTTCTTGCGACTAAAAGCAAAGAGCATGAACTAGTACTATGCTGGAAGCATTGCAGTGAGTAGTCAGGATGTTAACATCACTCCAGACATACTCGCGAATCTGTGGGCGCTTGTCAAATTTACGCAAACTACCTAGGTATGGACAAAACAGCCTCTACACTTGGAAGCCCTGCCAAATCCGGCGTGGATGAAGTAGCACAGGGAATTTGTACCGCGAACGACTCGAGCTTCCATGCGGAAAACTTGGGTACAGGGAAGTATGTCGCGCTGATACATCAACACGATTACACTGGATTTGCATTTCCAACACATAGAAAGCCACGTGGAAACCGTTGATATGCTTCAATCGCAAGCCCAACTCGGGTATTCCTCCGCCGTCGCTCACACAGAAGGTTCGACGATCCCAAACAACATCCCGCATGACTTAAGATATTCTCTGAAATGCTCCGGGATGTGCGCGCCCGAAATCTCATCGATGTCAATGCTCACGATTTGGGCTAGCAAGTGATTGGAGCCGCTAGTTGCTTCCGAAGTTTCGAGGCCCGTCTGCAGCAGGTGAAGCATCGCAGCGCGATAGACTGGGTCCCTGGCTCACCCCTGGCAGTCCAGTCTGCGCAGAGAGGAAACTCTTTCTTAAAACATGGAATTCGGCTAGAGGATGTCCTTGTAAAGCCTTTCATTAATTTTCGTAATATTGTGGAAAGCGTCCCACCATGGAAAGCTTGGTGCCAATTTCATGGGCTTCCGCCGAAAAGAGCTGCATATATTTTAAGGCAATGGGTTCTTAAAGCACCCAAACCCTTGTGAATCACCGGCTCCTCAAGTCACGCATCATGGCCGACGTATCCTCGCTAAATTCAAGAATGGATAGATATGCATGGCAATTGTTAGTTCCTTTATACTAGCTATACATCTGGTTTATGACCTCTACAACCTCTACACTACTGCTCTTGTTGATACAGCAGGCGTCTACCCAGAAATACTCCATAGAATCCCGAAGAGCCTACTGTGCGCAAAACCGAATCTTTTTGAAGCCAGCTTTGAATTCAGTTGTACCATTCATCATATCATGGAAAATAAACTCTTCACTTTGCCAAGCATACGGGAGTATTGCGTAAGGGGGATCATTATGGTTGAGGAACTGGGATGAGCTGATATGACCATTGATTTGGCGGCGTAGCAAACGCGTTTGGACGGCGCGGTAAGAAATGGCCATGATGGGAATGGAACTGGAGATTATAGCTCACGCGGTGTTGTGATGAGCATGAATCCCAATAATGCATTTCACGCAGCGGGTTTATTTTAGGTTGCGAGATGAAAGCGTGATGAAGCCCGGCCCCGCTTGGTTGCCTGGCATTTTCAAGGTTGCTCGACAGAGTTGGTGGGCTTGCACAACTAAGTCCCATCCAGTCATTCCAAAACCCAGGCGAGAAATCTGTTATTCTCAAGGTCATTGTCCGTGTACAAGACGTGAAAGAAGAAACCTAAGAAGTAATCCAATCTGTGCACTCACTTCTACTAGCAGGTACCAGTCAGGCTTAACATCAAACTTGTTTGCCAGCACGTGCCCCGCCAGCATGCTTCAATTCGAGCACTGATTCTTACCTCACACTTGCATTAACGGCCCCTAAAATATCCAAACTCCAGCACCGACCACCAAAAAAAATGATATCGGCATAAATGGTAATCAAGCCGCCCGTTCCCTCGCGCTGGATACTCGACATTGCAAGTGACCAAGTTCGGATCCTCCAGCCTATTGAGCTCCAACTTCCTCAAAGGTTAACGCTTGATTCAACCTCAGCGTTGCTCCAACGGTCTCATGTCAGCTGTAATCCACCTTCCCTTACCAGAACGTGCAGGATAAACCCCTGGCGAATCATCTGCTAGTATACCTTATCGTACAAGAGTCTGTTACTCTAGATCTCGTTCTGATCCCGCGGACTCCCTGCTGCGGACATTCTAGAAAGCTGGTGTTATTTCTAACCTTACACTTGCTGCAACGTTGCCACGCCAGCCAGAACACAGCTTCCCTTCTAGACCACGCAGGAGAACACACGTCGAGTGAAATATCTGCCAGCTTAATCCTTCTTGCAGTGCTCTACTACCTGAGATCTTGTTCCATTTCCCCAGCCTATTTGCCGTAGATATCCTAGAAGGACAGTGCCCAATCTAATCATGTACTTTCGCCTGCAATGTCATGTCACTCAAAGTCTACATACTACTGCAAAACACAGGGGAAGGCATATGGCTAAGATCTTGCCTACAGGCTTACTCACCGCTTTCATTCCCATTCTCTCAGCTCTCGTGCGCTCCGCGTGATTTATAGCTAATCCTACATAGAACTGTAGCATCTTTGTTTTGCGAACACGACCTTGCTTACTTTTACTACATGCATTTAGTACTGTAGAGGGCGTAAAGTTTTGTTAACAAGAAATCACAAACCAACATCCTTCTAGTAATGCTATCCCTAAGATAATAGAGCATGCACGTAATCCCACCTCGTCCTTTTGTTACAGTTATCTCCGGCCTATTGTGTCTCACGTGATATCTAGCCAGTCCCAAATCCGCGTATGGCATCGTAATTCGGCAAGCATGGGCCTGCCGGTCTGCTATCTACTCCCTCATAATGTTGGAAGCTTGAAGCGGCCCCCTTCCGTGCGACATCTCCATTCCTTCAACACACCAAGTCCACTGCTTCCGTGCATCAGTCCATCAGGGTTGCTTCCTCCGCGCCGAAAACATATACTAGACTACACATGCTGCTATTTCAAAGTTTCCGTTGTCGAAAAGCGGTTTCGTTGTATGTGTGTCCCTCACGCTTCGTGTCCCTCCCGTTCTCGTAGTCAGGACAGGAATATAGAGTGCACAGACTGATATAGCAACTCTCAGGTCCATAGCAATCTGCCTCTAGACATAGAATGCATAGAAAATTACATGAACGGTAATCCCGACTGCCTGCCCACTCTTGCCAACAAGCTCTGGATACCGGTGATTTCATTCCACAGCCTATCTACTAAAGACATGCTGTAACGTTAAACATGCTTGATATCCCTAGAATTCTACCGAAAACCTCGCGTCAATTAAAATCCACATCCAGCCATAATCCATAAAATGACACATGATCAGTCTGCCCGCCTGCTCGTCCGCTCCTGCCAACGGGCTCTAGCTACCTATAATTTCATTCCATTCCCGTAGTCTATCTCCCAAAGGCGTACTAGAACGTCAAACATGCTTGACCCCTCAATGATTCAACCAACAACCTCGCGTCAATCGTAATCCACTTCCGGGCCTAAGACACTAAGAAAAACTGTAAGCAGGGGGGGTTGGTTCTGATGATTGTAGATGAGTGTATTGTGTGTGTGATGAGCCGAGATGGCTATGCAGGAGATGAGTAAGCACGACTGCTTACAAAAACACATGATCAGTGATCCCACCTGCTCGCCAGCCCCTTCCAATAAGCTCCGGTACCCTGAATAGCCTTCCCATCCCCAAGCCTCTTCCACGTCAACATCCTAAAGATCAAGTGGGACACCTTACCTTATGCTCTCACATTTAGCTCATCCGTCTTTCGAGGGACTACCAGGTGGTACCATGTGGAGGCGCAGAGAGATTACCACCCGCATCCTCTTTCGGGTCTCCTGCATTTACACAGGAGGGCGTAATCGAATCGCGCCGGTATTGATTTGCCAGCCCGGACCTGGCGTTGGATATTTGAACGAGATCCCAACAAACTCGGGGTCGTGACGCAAGGTGGGCGAGGGCCTGTACGCAGGGGTGGACGAGTCCCCTGGCCGAGATAGTATGGTGAACTGCTCAGTAATTGAGCCGGGGAGCCCAATCGGGTCTCTGCACGCGGGGAGTGACTGGTCGTCCGGTGCCGGGCTACGGGTTACTTAGAAAAACTGTCCAGAATTGACTACCTAGCTAGATGGATGATAAAGCCTTACGTTCCAGTAGGTGTACCGGATCTCTCCTACCCCCATGATGAGGAATTGCCACACCAGGTCCATTTGATGAACCGTCTCCGCCCCGTCTCGGTGCACGTGGGCTCGGCCAAACAGTCGGAGTTGTCGTCTAAAACAGGTTAATTTATCGTTTTCTGAGGTCGCGCTGCCTAATTCAGCAAGCGTAAAGTGTTCATGCATAGAGGAGAGACAATTCAATGAAACAAATTACCCTTGCTGGTCTAGGTACCACAGTTCAATAGTCGCGTACGGATTCTTTCCCTGGTGGTGCGGTCTGATGACCACCGCTTGCGTCGACGCGCCGAGTCCGAAGAGCGGGGCTCTTCTAAAAACGAACTCGCTCACAGTGGAACTCGAGGGCATGAACGATTAAATGTGGTGCGTCAATTCGTCGCGGTCGCTAGCCGGAATGCCAGCGGTAAATACGAGGTTGAATCTAGACGCAGTAAACTAGTTCACGAGAATTAGGATTGGATTGACCTTCTGAGTGGTAGCCATGGCTGTAGTCTTGTCTTTACCATCCAAAACAGAAGAGCCGGGGTTAGCAGGGGATCAGAGGGTCAAAATGGTATACTCACCGTCAAGAAAGGTAATGAGGCCTGAGGAGAGGAAGGGAGGGAGGACTCAAGATCTTGTATAATTTGAGTGAGTTGTAAACGCGTTAGCGAGCAGTGAAAGACTCTGTTCCTTGAGGGGCGCGACGCGACGTGAAAGAGGGGCAGATGTTCTCTCCTCTCCTCCAACCTTCACCACCCCGATTTTAGCGCACGTAATATCCGGCTAAACCCAAATAGACCGCTAGCATCTTTACTTCGCCAGCACGACCTTGCTTGCTTTGTTACGAGCTATGAGAGCGTGAACTGTGTTACTTTTGCTCTTCGAGAGACCCGGAGCTTTAACTTCAAGCATGTCAAAGTCAGTCAAAGTAAGTCAAAGGGCGAATATGATACACTGGAGAAGTGGGGCCGACGCGCAGAGGCAGTGAACATGACGCACAGACGAGTGAATCTGATGCGACGAAGGAGTGGCCCTGATGCACCGATACACTGAACAATTCAATTTAGTGAATTGAAGTGATTGAGCTGGGGCGCTGAAGACGGTTGAACGACACGCAGAATCAGGTAGCAGGGCTAGCAAGGTCATGCTCGCTAACTTTAGATGCTACAGTTCTATTTGGTGCTAGCTCTATAATAGTGAGACGCTATGAGTTGGATAGAGCTGTATAATAGGAAGAGGGATTAGACTGGTCCGCAGAAAAAGATTGGCAATGGAAGGTAGACTTCCCACGAGCATTGCGAGCGAGAGCAAGGGACAAGATAATAATGCATATCATCTCAAGGGTATCTGAAAATATCTCTACGGTGGGCATGGCCTGCAATCCTTCCGCTCTTCGTCGCACAGGACTTGTACCGCATCTCTAACACTGGATATACTGAAGGGATCGTCTGTCTGTCCGCTTTCCAAACCTCCTACCACCTAATCTTCCTGTCCTTCCCCACGAACTCATCGATCAACTCCATATAGTAACCCTACTTAAAGTTAGCCACGGCATCCTGCCATGAAAAGACATCAAGAACATACCTCAAGCTCCTCCACCCTCGGCACCTCATCACTCTTACTATAAAGATCATACGGATTAAACGCCCTCACCGCCTCCAACATGCTCTCATCCTTCCCCTCCTTATCCATCATCCACCGATACGCGCCCTCCTTATGCCACGGATAAAAGCTATGATACCTTATCATCGCGAGTCCCTCCTCCGGAATCGTACTCTGGTCCTTCAGCACATGATACAAATACTCATCATGGCCCCAGCTCAACATCACATTCTCAAGCCCACATCCCGGACTATAGATCCCATACTCGGTGCTATAAATCGGATCCTGAGAATCAGGGTTGGCCGCAAAGGATCCAGGATAAATGATGCTCTCGTCGAACGCACAACCCACGGGAAACGTATCACCCACAACATCCCACTGTCCCCTCGCATCGAAAAAATACAACAGTTTCCCGAGATCATGCACCAACCCGACCAACTGCATCCACCGCGGTTTTCCGTCTCGTCGAATCGCTTCCGCGGATTGGAGCAAGTGCTCGATTTGGGAGAGCTCGGTATCGGGATCCGATTCATCGATCAGCGTGTTCAGTTTCTCCATCGCTTCCCAGATTGTCATTTCGGCGCGGGCTTTGGATTTGAAGAGGTTGCGGGCAAAGAGGTTGTACGCGACGGTTTGCTTGGTGTGTTGTTCGAGGTAGAAGGTTTGCACGCGCGAGCAGGCGGCGGTGTATTGCCGGAATTGGGACTTGTCTTTTGAGGAGTCGAATTTGCTGGCTGTGTAGATGTCTGAGGTGGGCTGGGTGGAGGGAGGCGGGCTAAGGGTGGATTTTAGGATGTTGACTGTGTCGATGGCGTCGGAAGTGGCTTCGAGAGCGAGACCGTCGCGCTGGTTGAAGGGGGAGGGTGAAGAGGCGGGCTCTTCGAGCAGGGCGCCTGGAGCCATTTTGGAGGTGAAATGGGAGATGAATTTGAGGAGTTGTATGTAGAAAGTCGGGATATGTGTAGTACTCTGGGGTAAATCAAAGGATTCAGAAGGTAGACTCAAGGACAATATGAAGCAAACTGTCAGACTTGGGTCTAGAGATTTGCTAGGAGTGTATAAAGGCGAACAGAAATCTGGAATGCAGGCTAGGGGGCGATGTTGGACAATATTTATGTCGATAACCCCGTCAAAACGACTTCCCTTCACCAGGTTGCACTGCAGCAAGACTCTTCAGACTCCACAGCCCTTGAAGACCTCCACCTACCACAAACACGATATTCTCATCGAGCGCACCCTAGCCCCGCTGTTCTCACGCTCATCAACGCATGGTGTTAATCAACCCCCGTTCGTTACACCATCAATACCCACCCACATCACGAAACACGGCAAACCCGCCCGCTCGTTGAGCTTCCAAACAGGACCGGCATCCATCATCAAGCTCTGCTAACGTTTGTAAGACTCTAGCTCCCGGGCTTGTAGGGACTCGTCGCGATGGTGGTTGGATGCTAAATCGCCGGACCGAAAGACGTTGATGTGCTAAGACTTTTCAATGGGACCCCGCATGTGCGATGGCGCAACCTGCCCCTGAGCGTTCCCAAAATGGAAATTCTGCCCGCATGCAGGCATCTCGCCCGCGGTTGTGGAGGTCGTTGACGATTTTCGTTGATCACTCGGGCAGATGCCTGATGACGGATGTTCCACCAAACGAAATCGCGCGCGATAATTTAGGTAGTTAACTACGTTTTGGAAGAGCCATGCCATGTTTGCTGGTGAGGTGTCGCCCCTCCGCAACAACATTCACCTGAGCAGCCGGAACGAAGGCTCGGAAGGTTCCGGCGGGGCATCGGCGCGAAATAAACACATCAATCAACGTCGGCGTTTGAACAGGCCACTTCGAGCACGGAACTGAGCCCAACATGTACCCACTTCAATATCCTGACAGCAGCAGCCGGGTGTCGTGTTGGAGCACCCCACGCCTCGCATACCCCCAACCGCCGATAAATATATACCGCTTCCAATTCCACCTCCGCCATGAATCCCTCCCTCTCCAAATTCATCCTCGCCCACACCCCATCCTCCATCCTCCACCCCACGCCCACCATGACCACAACCATCCCGCTCAACACCGGGTCCAGCATCCCTGCGCTCGGTCTCGGGACCTGGCAATCCTCGCCTGGCGAAGTCAAAGCCGCCGTGATCCATGCCATCGAATCGGGATACCGCCACATCGACTGCGCATTCTGCTACCAGAACGAAGACGAGGTCGGAGAAGCGCTCAAAGAGGTCTTGGCACGGGGAATCGTGAAGCGCGAAGAGTTGTTTATTACGAGTAAATTGTGGTGTACGTTCCATACACGGGTGGAAGAGGGGTTGAAGAAGAGTCTGGAGTTGCTGGGCCTGGAGTATTTGGATTTGTATTTGATGCATTGGCCTGTGCCTATGAATCCGAAGGGTACGCATCGTCCACGTATTCTGTTTGACGAATTATGAATCGTCACACACACCACATAGACATCTCCGAGGTTTTGACATGTATGTTTAGGAAACCACCCCCTCTTCCCCAAACTCCCCGACGGCAGCCGCGATCTCGACCTTACCACCTCTCACATCCAAACCTGGAAAAACCTCGAATCGCTCGTCTCCTCACCGTCCCCCAAAGTCAAAGCTATTGGCGTAGCAAACTACTCCGTTAAATACCTGACCAAGCTGCTCGAGCACGCAACCATCGTCCCCGCCGTAAACCAAATCGAAAACCACCCGTACCTCCCACAGCAAGAGGTTGTCGATTTCTGCCGCGAGAAGGGAATCCATGTGACGGCATATAGCCCATTTGGCAGTACCGGGAGTCCCATGTTCAAAGACGAGGTCGTGAATGAAGTCGCTGAGAAACATGGCGTGAAAGCTGGGACGGTGTTATTGAGCTATCACTGTAAGTATATACACGATTTCCAGCCTCTTTTCGGGGTAGACCCGGGGTCAAATTTCCCGACTCCTCCCTTTATCTCGCTCCATCGTCGCGTTTCGTCTGGAAGACACCTGCAAGCTGGCTGACCGGTTCAAGTGGCGCGCAATTCCTCCGTCCTCGCTAAATCCGTGACTCCCTCGCGCATCGACGAAAACAGAAAACTCATCGCGCTCGACGAGGACGATATGAGTAAGCTAGAAGGTATTTCGAAGACGAAGGGGTTGACGAGATTTGTGTATCCGCCGTTTGGTGTTGACTGTGGGTTCCCGGATAAGCCCGGGGGTGTGGATTTGAGTGGTTGAGGGATCCTCAGAGGAAGGATGTGGGAGGGGTGGATGGGGAGGGTTAGGTGATTTAGAAGGAAGGGAATGGAACGGAGGAAGGATTTTGATGCGAGAAACGAGATAGAGAAGGACGATACCCGCAGGTCGCCCCACCCCAGGGCATCTCACCAATATCTAGCTATCCCCAGATAGGACTACATCATCTCTATTGGGCAAGCGGAAGTTTTCTGGCTTCACTCTCTGCTCAATCATATCTTTCAATTGCATAGTTTCCCTCTTATGCTATAGTTTCAGTGATCGAAAGAAACACAATCCTGCACAGATCGCCTCATATTACATTCCAGACTCAAACCCTACCTACTGAAGTGTATCCCGCAACCAGTCTCACAACAGTTAATCATAACCTTCCATCTGCGAGACTGTGGATCGCCGCCGTTCGTATGGTACAATGTAAAAGCAAAGCGAGCGGACGGCGACACTGACAACATCTTTTCACATTCATTCATGGATTCAAAATGAGCTTCACATTGAAGAATAATACTCTGGTTTCTGTTTCTAATTCTCTGTCTGCATGCTTCGAGACACTTCCTTTCCATACAAAACAAATTGGTATCATCAATATTCGATAGCCCAGTGTCAATTACGATTCAGAACCTATACCAATCCCAATTTCAAGTCCACACATGCATCGCCAGCATGTATGCTTGTCAATCTTCCATTTTTCCAAATCAATTTCC
The DNA here is from genome assembly GCA_002105025.1 of Clohesyomyces aquaticus. Classification (NCBI taxonomy): domain Eukaryota; kingdom Fungi; phylum Ascomycota; class Dothideomycetes; order Pleosporales; family Lindgomycetaceae; genus Clohesyomyces; species Clohesyomyces aquaticus. Next base: position 212,154 of record MCFA01000040.1, read on the forward strand.
AGTCCATCAGATGCCTATTTCTAGGACCGACACCCTGTGCGAGAAAAGGTCGGTACAAGCAATTCCCACTTCGCTATTCCATTCCGTTCCATTCTGGTTCATTCACTTGCTCCTCATCCTACCCAATATATCCATCCATCCATCTAATCCGAGTCCTCTGCAACCAGCCAACCTTCCTCATCCACTTTCCCATCCTTCTTCTCGTCTTTCTCTTTCTACTCCTTCTTCTCCTCATCCTTCGTCTGCTCCTCCGTCTTCTTCTAATCCCCCTTCTCCTTCTCGTCCTCCTTTCTCTTGTCATCCTTCTTTTCGGCATCTGCAGCAGTTGTTTTATCCTGAGTTGGATTAAAAATACTAGGTCGACTTGATTTCGTAGCTGTGTTCGCAGCGGATGTCGACGCCGTCGTCGGTGCGGTAGGTGGTGTGTTCTCACTCGTCGGGGCTGGGATAGCTGCACCCGCTAACCTCTCAAACGGAAACGATGGCCACACTCCCCCCGTCCCCGTACCCGAACCTGAAGTCGGTGTTGGTTGTGCAGGCCCAGCATTCCCAGCAGCATTCCGCAGCCGCTCTGCTACATCCTCCATCCTACTCCTATCAACCCCAGCCGCCACCGCAGTCGTATTCGGTGCATCTGGATGTCGCTGCATCCGTCCATCACAACGCATCACCGCAACTTCTCGCGCCCAAGCAAATAAATTCGCAGCCGACATCGGGAAATAGCGGGATGGGGGTGGAGGGAGGTGGATGTCGGTTGCTGGGTCGGGTATGAAGAGTGCTTCGGCTTGTTGAGTTGGATGACCTGGACATTGGATTTGGGATTGAGTTAAGCCGACTCTGCCAGAACCAAAGCCGGAAGACTGAGACTGGGACTGGTTGATTGAGGTGGTTCCGCCGAAGAGACTGCCGGGTGTATGGGGTGCGGGACTAGCTGATGGGAAGAGGGTATTGGAAGCTTGGGTGGCGGTCGAGGTTGGAGTTTGGGGTCTGAAGGGGTTGCTGCCGGAGGGATTAGATGGGCCGAAGAGACTGCCGCCCGTGGAGTTCAGGACTGGGGTGAAGCCTCTAGCTGTGAGATAGCCACCCGTGGTGTTGACAGGGGGATTACCAACACCAAATCCGCTAGAAAGAGATTGGTTGGTAGACTGGTTTGCTGCGGCGCCGAAGGCTGCGGTACCGGAGAGAGTTCCTGGAGTCGCGGTAGCGGGTTGAGCAGCTTGATCTGCGGTATGGGGACCCACGAAAGCACCAAAACCAGTACTAACACCAAAAGGGGGGGATCGACCAGGTAATATGGAGATTTGGTTTCCAAACAGGCCGCCATTGTGTGCTGGAGCACCGAAGAGAGTGCCTGGAGTTCCAGCCGCGGGTTGTGTGCATTGACCTGCGGCACGGAATCCAGTGCGATTGTTACCGAAAAGGCTGCCAGTGGCAGAATTAGCTGGTGGGTTTGCCCGACAGCCGAAGAGGCCGCCAGTGGCAGGCTGGGTTGCCGCTACACCGAAGAGACCACCAGTATTCTGGTTGCCTACGTTCCCAAAGAGACCTCCAGTAGCGGGAAGATTCGCAGCGTCTCCAAAAAGACCAGGTTTCGGGGTATTTGCCGCACCGCCAAAAAGGTTGCCAGGAGCGGGAGCGGCTGGTGGAGTGGGTGCACGGCCAAAGAGGGCCCCACTATTCTGATTGCCTATATTCCCAGAGAGGCCACCGGCGGCTGGAGGAGTGGGTGCACAACCGAAGAGACCTCCCGTATTGCTGTTAGTTGCGTTTACACCAAAGAGATTACGGGTGGGTTGTGTTGCAGTTTGGGCTGGCATGGACTCGCCAGGTCCGTACCGCCGGCCTAAGTTATAATCGTTCAGCCTCAGCTCCTCAAATGAATGCCGTTGCCACGGATTATTGAAGGTTATGGCCTGGAAAGCCTGGTTCCCGCTGCCGTCTTTCTCCGTGGATGCGGTGAAGATAGTAGTTTCGACGGGTGGGCCGGCAGGAGGGAGAGGACCGAAACCTCCATATCCACCTAGAGTGTTCCGGCCAAAACCGCCAAAGCCAGGGGTGGTATTCGCAACAAAGCCAGTGTTGGTATTCGCGCCGAAGCCCCCAAGGCCGGTATTATTCTTCCAACCGAATGGAGGTTCGCCGAAACCGCCGTCGGCGTTCCTACCTCCTAACTTCGGGTGGTGGAACGGAGGAGCGGCATGCGGAGCGCCAATTCCCTCATCCTCCACTGCATCCTTCAATTCAGTCTCCAACACAAAGATCACGCCCTGCACCGGGAACGCGCCCATCTTCGTCACCATATCCGTCTCGCGTGTCACTTGCACAGACTTGAGATTGCCGTGCCGATTATTGCAGCGGATCTGGATGAGACGAAGTTGCTCGGGTAGCAATTTGGCCATTTCATCCACAACGGAGTAGTGTGGGCCCAACTTTTGTAGGTGCGCGGAGAGACTGGATGCGCAGAGTTGTAGCGGTTTGATCTCGAATGACCATTCGATGGCGAGGCGGAGGTCTTCGCAGAGGGGACGCAGGAGGTAGGCTTCGAGGCATTTGGGCTTGCCATGTGAGGGATTTGCTTGTGATGGTGGGGCGAAGGCAAACTTGGCCAGGGGTTTTTCGGGGCTTCTGGAATCCGTGGAGTTGGTATTCGAGGTGGGGTTGTTGTTGCCGGTTTGCGTGGGAGCTTTGTTCTCATTTGCAGTGGACAGCTGGGTTGAACCAGTCTTCTCTGGAGCCGCGTTGGAAGTGGACTTATTCGGGCCTTGACCCTCAGCTACGGTCGTAGTGGCATTCACCATAGGTGCCATTGTGCAAGGTTCCTCAACGGATCCAGTCAGAGTTGGGGTGGCATCCTTGGTAGTTGTTGATGCCTTGGGCGTTGTGTTCTCAGGCGGGACGTAACGCCCACCGTACATGCTGGGGTCAGCAGGCACGCCGAAGGACGGCGACTGGCGGTCTTTGGGTAGTTTTGAGCCGGGCTTGCGAAGAGTCTTGTCCTTGGACGAAAGATCCTGGTGTAAATTGTTGTCTGCCTTAGATTCCATGGCGTTGACTGCTGTTGGCATAATGTAAGCTTTGGCTAGGGTCGAGGACGGCAGGGAGAGGGTGCTGAAGTCAAAATGGGGTCTAGAGATTTGACCATGCGCCAAATACGCAAATGGTGACCTACTATTATCGGCGTCGGCGTTGGGTGTATTGTCGCCAGGGGGCGCGGTTGCGCTGGTGGGTTTGGCGTTGGCGGGAGGCGCCACAGGACCTGGCACCGCTTTCGTCCAGGCAGTCACCAGTGGAGAGGATGTTTTTGAGGCATATCCACCTTTGGGGTCCTCGACGTTTGCCAGCTGATGAGGTGGCGCCATGATATGGTCATGTGGCCGTGCTGATGGTTCTTGTTCCCTGAGATAGGTCAGCGCTGTGTCTCCTAAAAGGGACGGGCCCAGTTGTCAGCGTACTTGGTTTCGTATGTTTCAAGTTCCCAATCTTGGAGACTATCCTCAAAATGCGGGTTGGGGTGGGTTGCAGAGGAAGGAGCGAGGGATTTGGTAGATTTCGAGGCCATTCGAGTCGAGCTCTTTTTATACCCAGGATCGGGTGCGGGCATTGTTTGCGGTAGAGAAGAGCATGCTGGTGACTTCAGCCATTTGTCGTGTTTCAGTGCCTCGCGCAAACGGCGGAGCTCTCGTTCACGACTACTTGATGTACTGGAATCATTAGCATGAAGTCCATGATGGACGATGAAAGTATTACTCACGACTTCTCGGTAATGTCAAGGTTTTCGATCTGCTTGACACGGGCAGTTGTGATAATCCGCATCAGCTTCGTGAAGCACTCAGTCAGGCGGAGATCAACATGGCGAAGTCTTTCAAGATCGGGGAAAGCGTTTGCGTCCTGCTGAGAATTCCCAGTCACGACAGTAGAATCCTCTCTATGGGCAAGCCACACATTCACAGACGAAACGAAGCTATAGACTATTTCGAGTTCCGGCTGCAGTGAGCTCAGGCAGTGGAAGAAGGAGCGTTGGTGATTGCCAAGAAAGAGATTGAAGTCGTCCCCAGCGAGCCTGTTGAGATTTCGAAGGCCCACCACATTCTGACACAAAGCATTCACTATCGCAAGAACCACACCTTGTCCACCTGGCTGCTGTGAGATGAGGTGGCTGTGGTAGATGAGTGCGAAAGCGCCCTGGTTTACCTTGTCCTCACCAATGGCCAGGGCGTCGAGAAGCCCGGACAGGTGGAAAGGTTGTGCCATTTCTGGAAGTTGCGGCTGGGGCTCTTTCCTCACACGCATGAGCTCTCAAATTTCCAACAGATGACGAGAGACAGAGACGGCGCGAGGAGGACGCGGAGATCACGGGTACCGCGAGCGGACCGAAGGAAGGGAGACAAACGGACGGAAGACGTCACGAGCGGACAGAAGAACTGGACTCACCGCGGACTACGGAGTACACAGAGAGAGGTTGCTGTTCATCCCATCGCCTCTCGACATGACCGTATATGCTCCCGTCGTCAGAAGGCTCCAACATGGACGACAGGCAGACGCCAGGCACACGCTAGGCACACGCCAGGCACCAACATCACGCGAGGCATCAGCAGCCGCCAAGAGATTCAGCAGCGTTTCAGCCACCGCTTGGAGTTGGCCTCCACGTGACCAGCCTTCCAAGACCATGATCCGATCTTTCTCACCCCCCAAGAAAACTGCAAATTGCGAGCAACGTGCACGCAGCCTGGTCACAGAAGGAAATCCACCAGACCACAACGCCGGTGCGACGTCCGCTGGCAGGGGCCTCGGATTGGCAGGGTCGCACAGTTCCGCAGGCTCCCTGGGCCGGTATTCTCGGCGGGCTCTCCAACAGTCGACGGATGCACCTCTGCAACGCAGCAGCGAGCGGAGGGGGCTGGGCGGGCTCTGCGGACGATCAGCTGTGTCCTGTTTGTTCCTTGGCGCGTCTCCTCACGCAGCGCAGGGCCGTGGAGCCTGGACCGGACGCAGCGGAACCTTGGGATCCTTGGGTCCGTGGTGGGCAGTTGGCCGTCCAAGTGGCCAAGCTGCCGGCGAACGCAACTCCAGGCCGGTGTGCAACGCGCGCTGGCCTCTCTGCTGCCGCGCAATCCGTCTTGTCGGCCTCAGCATTTGTCGAGCATTCGTCGAGCATTCGTCGAGCATTTGTCGTCTGGTACAGCGGCCCCAAGACTCCAAGCTGTGCCAGCGGTCGGCCGAAGCGGGTCATGCCTCATTGGCCGGCGTTTGACGTGTCGACTCTGCCCAGGACCTTGGCGAGGGCTTGGTAGCTGGGAGAAGACCAAACCCAAGATTCACCAAGTCTCTTGAGAGCGTAACTGCCATGTAACCACTCGTCTTTGCCCTTGGACTCCTGCAAAGGCCTTGTCGCTGGCGCGATCGATATATCATGGTCGCCGTCTCGCCGCTGCTGCTGATTTCCGCTCCAATGCTCGTCTCCAGCCACCAGTAGCAGCTGCCGCCAGATCCCGCCCGCGGCCATGGAACCCCAACTTCCGCCGCTGACCGCCGTCTCCGCGCCTGCTGCTCACACCACGCCCGCCCACCAGAGCAGCACCGCCCAGCAGCACACCAACGACCACGACCACGCCCACGCCCACGCCCACGCCCACGCCCACGCCCAGCCACAACGACTGTCTGCGCAGTCGCGCACCAGCGACGCCGACTACGCGTCCGGCGAAAAGGACGCTGCAGCGTACCAGCGACACCATGACCACCACTTCCACCTCGACCCTGCGCCGCGCGGCGACCGCGGCCACGACTCCGTCATCTCGCACCCCTTCTCTCCCAAGCTGTCGTCGCCGCCAAGCCCCAGCAGCAGCATCTCGTCGGGCGGTCGTCGCAAGCACCACTACTCGCAGGAGATCCAGCCCGCCGTGATATCGTACCCTCCGCTCGCACACGTCCACGACCCCGAGAAGGCAGCGCATGCGTCCTCGACACACAGCCCGCGTGCCGGGAACACGCACCGCTCATCGTCGAATGCGGACGTCACAGCCGTCTTCTACGACGGCAACGACAAGGGGCCCGAGGAAAAGGCCGTCCAGCTACTGGTACGTCACCTCCACATGTCATCTAATAATTTGGATCCATCGTGCTAATGCATCCCAGCTCTACCTCTCCGGCCCCTGCGCCCTCCTCTCCTTCCTCATCACCCTCTGGACCCTCCTCGCCCTCTTCCTCGCCCTCCTCCTCTCGCCCCTCCGCCTCTGCTCCTCCGCGCGCCCCTCCTTCACAACCCGCCTCACGACCCTGCTCGCCGCGCCGCTGAACCTGCAACTCCAGCTCGTCTACTCGTATTCGGCTGCGACGTCGTACAGCCCCGCGCTGCTGGTCGTCGTGCACCTCTTCTCGCCCGTCGTGGCAATGGGCGTCGCGGTTGCGGCGTGGACGGCCGCTTTTTTCTGGTTCTTCTCGGCGATATTGGGGGATCCTGCTGGCCAGGATGGTCATAATGATGGGAGGGATAGTATTTTGGGGGTGAGGAATTGGTGGGATAGATGGCTGAGTCGGGCGCTGCGGTGACGAAAGGGTGATGCAAGTGTGGAAGATGTGGGATATGTTATGTAATACAAGGGAGGATAGGGAGACACTCCGGCAAGGTGTGGAGCACGCACCGATGCGGAGGGGGCACTCTCTCGATGATTGTTATGATTTATTTGCACGCCTCCCCCCTTCTACGGATGGGTCTGGGAGGAAGGCTCAGCAGCGGCATTTCTCGGCGTTTTGTGTGTCTTTGGGTGGAAGCAATCGGGTTTGCAAAAGGATATGCGGAGGCCATTCGCCCGCCTGTATGGACATCTTTGGCGTATTTTCTTCGACTCGACCGCTCGGATATGGAGCGGAGAGTCGGTTGCTATTTACCCCCGGATCTTGATGTGGATCTTGGTTCGACAGAGCTAGGAAGAGGAAAATATGATATCCCAATACTAAATCTTGGTTCTTGACGCTGACGGTGTGGGAATGACGGGTTTGGGATGCCGGTGTGACCACATCAATCTTCCTTTAGACACAGCCCGTGAGAACCGTATCAGTAAAAAAAAGAGGGTGGGTGCAGTGCATTGTCGTATACGGTACTGAGCCGATCCCGGCTGGATTTGAAGTCTGCTTGGTCTTCTAGCACATCTCTGGGACATCGCTTTTCACTTCTCCTCGCCCGGCATTTCACGATTGGGTCGATGTTACTTGGAGAACAAGACTTGAATTACATAAGTTGCATTGTTACTCACCGCCATGATACCGAATCAGGCTCGGGAATGTACAGGTGTGGACGTTGTGCGTATCCGTCATTGCCGTCATTCCGTTACTGGGGAGAAATGTCTTGGGTGAGTAATGTGGTTGCCGACAGTGCCGACCTTTTCTTGACTTGGAATCTTGTGAGAAGAGTTCGAGAACGAACGGATATCCCGATCGAGATGTTGAGTGGTTGTGATGGGAGGGAGTTCATACAGGGCCATGGGATAGAAACAACATTGAAGTGTAGGCTGCAGGAAAGGCGGGCTGGTACGAAGTTTCGCAGCTTCGCAGCTTGGCAACCGATGGTGGAGTCGATGGAGGAGCGACGAGAGGTAGTAGTACGACTGGAACGTATTGACGCGTTGTCTATCCAACCTATGGGACTTGGACGATTAGAGATGTTGATGAGTTGATTCATAAATAGCCAATCACTCCACTCTTCTCTTCTCATTATTTTACTGCTCCGTACAAAAACCTACAAGACTTTCGTTCTTTCAGCTTCGACAATACGTCTCTTCGCAACGAGTAGACTACTTCTAAGCTATCATCTCCGGATTACACTTCTCCACACGCCAAACCCAACCTTCCTAACCCCAACGGTTGGCCAAGATACGAAGTGTTTCATCTAGCCTCTGATATTTCCGTGGAACCTCTCGGCGGGAATTCTGGGACGTTGAAGTTGCCAAGGAGCGGAGACTTGCCATGGCGTGCCATGGTTCCAAGGTCAGAGTGACCGATTGGAAGTAGTACGATTCGATTCGGTCTTTTCAACTGCCCTTCGACTCGGCTTGTTAGTACGTTTATACGATTATAAGAGGGGCAGAGGGGACTACTATACGGTACGGTTTGCCAAGAATTACGTCGTAGTACGACACAAATACCTAGTAATTACTAAGAATCTGTCTTTTTTAAGGCTCTGCTATAGGTCATTCACTACCAAGAAGCAGCAATCGTACTACGATTAGTAGAAAACGATACGATACGATATAACCTAGAGCTTACTACGTTTATACGACTCTCGTGATCGAATCGTATCGTATTCTACGAATCGGAGTACTTCCTGTTGGTCACGCTGTCCAAGGTCTTCAGAGGATTAGCGGGTGCCTGCCATGGCACACCGTAATTAGGGAAGAAGAAATGCAACGCGGGTTAGATGATTGGGTTGGTTTGATGGGGAATGTGGGGGAGTGGGAGATTTGGGGTGTGATGATGGTGGATTGTAATGATGATGATAGGGGTTGATGATGGAATTTGAATAGGTTGTATAAGCGGCGGTATGAGGGGGTTTGATGCTAACTTGGGGTTGACTGAAGTATGCCCACATTACGTGGAATAGTCCAGCGTGATGAATTGAAGATATGCCGTTGAGTTGTTATTCTCTAGTCATTCTCACTGTGATTAGGGAAGATTTTCCAACCAACCCCCTGTCCGCCTGCACTGACGAAAATTGAGATTAGCTTCCACAGGTGTACATGTAACAGGTCGATAATACAAATACTCGACATGTATGTCAGTTGCTATGCAGACAAATCATCATGGTGAATTACACCTGCGCCCAAAAGAAGGAACAAGTCGTGTGTGTAGTCGTTCAAGCTCTATTGTGAAGAATCTTATTCCGCATCAATGTGCATGTATGATGAACCCACCCTGGCTTTGGGGGAAACCGGTGCCGTTTTTCAACTTAACACTATTACCAAATGCCGTTCAATAATTTCCACGCCCTAGTCAAAAACCTGCCGTGATTCTAACTGCTATTATGCTAGCAATTCTCTATCTCAAAGTTGTCCTAAACTCTGTTCGGGGCCATTAAACAGAGTTAAACACTTTTGACACTTCGAATTCAGCAGATATCATCCTAATTTCCGATGCATAACCACAATAAGTCGATTCCGAGTTTCGAGTCATCTAGACCCGAGCTAAGCCTTACCATCATTGCGTCCCACAAGAGAAGGTTCTTACTCTACAGAGTAAACCCTAGGTATATGCAACTCCTAGCGGGTAGTGTGCATTTGTAATCCCGGTGGGTATACGTAAATTCAAGTAAAAATCAGACTTGCTTTTACTTAAGTTGCGATATTTGTTTCTACGCTTGAAGGACTAACGAGATTCAATACACACGATGAACGGACGGCCCAATAGTATTTGGCTGAAGTGGTCATCCAGTGGCATGCGTTGTGTGTGTTTCGAAGTGTAGTTATAATTAGCGCATTTCAATGCAAGAAGAGAAGAATAGCTAATTGAGACTCTGAACGGCCACCAATTATTCCTTCCCAGATCTATATCGTCTGAGAGCCTATTTGTTTCGCCAACAACTCAGACACGACAGCCAAAATCCACTGTCGTTTCCCAAAGAGGTGCAGCGAGAATTTCTCCACGAGGTTTGGGCTGAGCATTGAAAAAAGTATGGGGAAAAGCAAATATTTAACTTTTTGTGCGGCTAATAAGCTCCCACTCGATATTCTACCAAAAACGACCCCGCACATCTTGCACGGAGGCACGATTGGGTCCGTCCTGGGAGTCTCTGCGGCTGAAAATCTAGACACTCACGCCGACCATCCCCGCCCCACGCCTTTATACAAAACAACTGCAAATATTGAACCAAGCCCAAACCTCCAACGCCGTATCCAATTCCATACATTCTCATTTAGTTACATCAAACTTTTCATTTCTCAAATGAATAACGCCCAGCCCTTGAATCGGCGCGAGGTGCGGCGAGCGCATTCCCTCGAACTCCCCCAGCAAGAAGCTCCGGTAATTCCGACATCCACGGGCCATGTATTGCCTTCCGACAATATCGATATTCGTGATTATGAAGCTACGGAATCAAATTAATTTCCCTTGCCGATCGATCCAGCAAAGCCAAAGCCAAGGCCTGTTGAAGGGGGTGTACAACGGGCACAACATCGACTCAATCACATCTCAGACCCCGACGAGCGAGAGACTCCAGATCCTGGGTACATTCACTTGTCCCGTTCCGAGGTCCCGCGTTTCTCTCAGCTGCCGACATCTCTGGCAGTGCGATTCCACAGTCAGCATCAAGGCAGGCGATGGAAGATACGGAATAATTCCTTTCTAGTTGTATCCTCATTCGCAACCCCTCATCAAGCTGGGATGATTTTGATGATTTTGGGGCGTCGAGGGGTAGACTTTTGGTGAATTCCGATGGGGTCTACGTATTATCAGAGGCTGAGTTTAGAGCAGTTGACGAGGAAGAATCAAGTTGGGAAGGGTCAGAATGAGGATAAACAAGCCGGAAAGGGCCCAGTCGGTGGCTCTAGATGTCCTGGACTAATCATCGATATCGATAGTAATGCGAACGACAGAGACACCCAGAACACAAATATCAAACTGCCGGACTATAGAAGACCATACCTCGTCCTTGGATTGCTGTCCACAAACATTCCGAAAGAAGAGTTGATTCGCATTGAATCATGCACTCGCTTGTTCAAGAACCTTCACGCCGCTGAATCCAGACTGCGCCCTTGGTATATCCGCCTCCTCTCCTTAAAATCTGTCTCAGGATTCGGGCTCTACGAATGCACGAATGAGGGTGTTCACAGGCATATCCACCTGGACCAGCGCACGCAACATCTCCTTGCGGAGATGTTCAGGGCATACAAGACCGGTCGCCGAGATATCGACAGCAGATGGCTTAATTTCGTGCACAAAGAGTTGAACAACCAAGCTTGCAATTCCAACTGCAACCCATCGGTGAGAAGATACAGCCTACAACTCCTCCTCAGCTGGTCTGCCCTCAAACTCGCCATCTGGGGAGCATACCCATTCTCCTCAGTCTCATCTTCGGATTATGGTATACGTTTCAGTCTCATCCAGGAGAAACCCCGACGGCGATTGTGCAGGCGGCGTGGGGGATATCATCCTACATTATCTCTGCCGGAGCGTGTAAGTACTGACTCCTGCGAACCATCCTATTCCATCTAATTTGAACACAGTGGCGACGGCGATTCTGGCGGCGGTAACACAGATAGGAAATAATTAAAGGGACTCTAAGGAAGGATACTGCTTGTTTGAATATATGCTTATGGACCGCGAACAAGATATTCGCAAACATTTCAAGGGTGCACACTCTGTAGGGTTCATAGAAGTACACTTATGATCCTACCAAAGATCGTCTATAGAGCATGTGTATTGGCGCAACCCCACTAGCCTCCCGCCCTACCTACTTAGTTTTGCTTTTTGGGCTTGGCGGTTGCCTGTTCCAACCATCCGTAAGCTTTCCCTATTTCCTTACTTCATCACTTTCTTCATCATGGCTCGCGGTTGAACACTTCGCGATCGCGCTTTGTGAAAATTGCCGTGATCCATGAAAGCCCTTCTACGGCTTTGGAAGCAGAGACAAGAGGACGCAGGCGTCGTAGACGAATTTACAAGCGGAGAATATGTACACTCATCGGCATTGGCACCACCTTCGTCTCGTGTAGAAGACGAAAGGCTCGCAGAAGAGTCGGACCTCCAACGGACCTTGCCGTCATACTCCCCTCTTCCGGCGAGTGGTCACTTCATCCGACTTCTGGACATCCAGCCTGGTCCCCGCGGGACGTTCCTTCAGTGCAACCTACGAGTCGCGTCCCTCAGCTCGCAGCCCTCGTACAAGGCTCTATCATACGCCTGGGTCGACGAGACTGTTAATGCATCGAGCCGAAAAGATTTGCCTATCATCTGCGACCAAAATGTTATCCTGGTATCGAGGAACCTCCACGCGGCGCTGGAAGTCTTCCGGCCCATAAAATCCATTCTGACACTATGGGTTGACTTTCTGTGCATTAATCAGCAGGACACAGAAGAACGAACCCAGCAGGTGGGAATTATGCGCGACATTTACTTGAACTGTGAGGAAGTCCTTATCTGGCTGGGGCCAAACGTGGGCGGTGATTTTCTAGGCGTCAATGATGAGACGGCAGATTCCGCGGTGGTGACATGGCACAACGATAGTCGAGACGAAGATATGATGTGTTGGTATACCAATTGCTTCAACGAATACGAATCTCATGGAGAACACACGATGCCGCTTCTCTGGGCAAGAGATATATTTGGCGCGTTTGCTGTGTTGAGGCGGCTCGCTGAAGGGAGTTCTTTAGATCACTGCCGGTTTTACAGGTCCAGCATAACCAGCTCTAAGCAACTGAGTTGGTCGTCGCTAGTACAGAAAGGAATCTGGGCTATTGTGGATGCTTCTTGGGTACGTCTCTTTTCTCCTCTCAGTTTGTTCGTTCGCGGCCCTCCAACTTCCGTCAGCTCATCCTTGACCAGTGGCAAAGAACTTGGGTCATTCAAGAAACTGTTCTACCCCGCAAAGCGACGGTGTACCTTGGTCTTATGTCAGCCCTTTGGGCAATGTTCGCCTCTGCCGCCGCAACATACGTCCAACAACTCGCGACGGCGGATCTAAAAGGTCTTAGCCAGGGTCTCGACAACGGCGGCGATCCTCTCTTGCTCCTTGCAAAATCCGTCTTAGATTTAGAGTTTGTGCGAGCCTCGAGAACCGAGGGAACACAGCTGCCGATGCTTTCAATGCTTCGCCGTTTCCGCGTTAAACGGAGTTCCGACCCGCGCGACAAGGTGTTCGCTCTCCTCGGACTCGCTAGCGAACAGGTGCAGCAGAGCATGAAACCCGACTACAGCCTGACCGTATTGCAGGTAATGCGGATGACAACAATTGCAGTGTTAGTGGAGAGCCGCGGGCTCGATCCGCTCGCCGGGCGGGTCCTTGGTCCGACAGCTTCCCCGTCGTGGGTGACCAACTGGCATGAATTCCCCGCGGGCAACGAACGGGAACGGCTTGACTGTTTGCGTCTTTACAATGCCTCTGGCGGTGACCAATCAGGCATTATGATAAGACTCCATGGGCCATTTCTACAATTGCAGGGCTGTGTTGTTAGCAAAATCGGACGTGTAGGCGTCAGGGCGCCAGACGGGGGCTTCGAGCGACTTAGGAATTTTGTAGGGAAGTGGCAAGATATGCTGTCCCACAGCCTTGTTCTCCCTGTTCGCGAGAAGAGCTTTGAATCATTCTGGAAAACCATCACCGCGGATACTTTGTACGTGGAGTCGTCCCGTCGCCCTTCAACGTCGTTATTAGCCCAAGAATCCCGCTACCTTCGCACATCATCATGTCCCAACGTCGACGTCTCCGCCGCGGCACAGGCGTGGAAGTCCGATGACACCGCCACCCGGCACCGTAAAACGACCTTTGGCCCCGCAGGCCTGCTCAAAGCGTATGTGCCACCCGAGGAACTCACAGCGTTGATAAACGGCTTCCATTACGCGGTCAACACAGCCTCGGGCGGGCGCAGATTCTTCGTCACCCAAAACGGGCTCATGGGCATCGGACCCGCTAGGTTGGATCAAGGCGATGAGGTACACATTGTGCTGGGGAGCCGCGTTCCGCTCATTCTGAGGCGACGGAGATTTCCGAGGGGGTGCGCCCAGGACGCACAGTTTGGCGGCTCCGAAGGAGTCCAGTCGAGTATTGGAGCATGTAACAAGCTCCATTATAAGACATATGCGCTTGTTGGCGATGCGTATGTGCACGGGGTCATGGATGGTGAGTTTAGTAGCGGTCTGAAGGAGTCGCAAAAGATTTATATCCATTGACTGTGGAAAGTGCACAGCATACAACACGAAGAGGAAATTCTCATGCTGTTCGGATTTCCAGTAGTGCCAGTCGTTTCATGTAGAATAGCACAGTGGGAAGGACAGTAAAAGAGCTGGGTTAGTCTTCTCCAGGGGAAGATATCAAGCGGCGGATTCATGGCTCTTTTCTTATCCGGTTCTAATGTCGAACAAACGCGAAGACCCCAATCCAATCCTGCCGTACTCGATCTAGTCTACGCTACACAAAATCTGCTCGTCTTCGTGAAGCTGTGATAGCTACATAGTAGGATCCCCACTCTGAGATTTGTACGTCTGTATTCGGCCTGCAACATTAAGCACGATCTGATATTTGCATGTCCGCTACTTACCGACCTACCTACACACCACAAAACCAAACTCCAAATCTTGCCTTGCTCCTGCATAGTCTACCTTAACGACGCCCTACCCCTTACACTACTATAAGATCATAGACAAGAAAATATATTTCTGCAATGCTTCTTTTCCGCAACAGCCACATTGGAAAATTCCATCCATCGAATTCACAATGCAGAGGCAAGTAACAATAACACACGCACGAACAATCTACCTAGGTATCTGTTCCTAACTTCCCATACGAACACAGACACGGACAAACGAACACCTCTTCCCTACAATTCGTCTCATCCCAACGTCAAATTCAGATATCATACCATACCCAATCTAGCCAACGAAATGATACAATCCCAGTGCCGTGCCGTACGTAATCTTCACCTTTTCACCATCACTATCCTCCGTAAAAGTCGAATCAATACCTTTCCTCTATCCACGTGAGTCGAGTAGACTTACTCCCAAGCACATCCCGGACCATGTAAACAAGTGGCATGTACAGGCACCTGCATCTCGAGGTCATATCCAGGTCACGGTAAGTGGACGCAGACAGAAGGGCCTGGGCTCGTATTGGATATTTGAACCTGCGGAAACCTCACATACAGCATAGTAAGCACCGTTGGCGGGCTTGCCAACATGTATACATCTACTCCATAACCACGGGCACAAACTTCTCCTTCCTCGCCTGCGTCGCCCCACTCGCCTTCCACGCACTCAATATCAAATCGACAATATTCTCCGTCCCCTTCCCATGCTTCACCTGCGCGAAGATGGTCGGCCCGCCCTCCCTCATCCTGCGACTATCCCTCTCCATAACCCCCAAATCCGCACCCACCGCCTCGGCCAGATCAATCTTATTCACAACCAACAAATCACTCTGCGTGATCCCCGGGCCCCCCTTCCGCGGGATCTTGTCCCCGCCGCTCACGTCGATGACGTAGATGATGAAATCCGCCAGCTCGCGCGAGTAGTTCGCGGCGAGGTTGTCGCCGCCGGATTCGATGAGGAGGAGGTCCGTGTCGAATTCGTTGTGCAGGTTCGTGAGGGTGAGCAGGTTGGTGGAAATATCCTCGCGGACGGCGGCGTGGGGACAGCCGCCCGTTTCCACGGCTACGATGCGTGAGGCGGGGAGAGCGTTGTGCTTGGTTAGGAACTCGCAGTCCTCGCGCGTGAAGATGTCGTTGGTGACGGCCGCGATGGAGTAGCGTGTTCGCAGCGCCGTGCAGAGGGCGAGCATTAGCGCCGTTTTGCCGGAGCCGACGGGGCTGCGAGGCAAAGCGTGAGCAGCATGAATAATACGGATGCCATAGTACGCGGTGCGGCGAAGTCGTTGACTCGAAGTCGACTCTTGAACCTCTGGTGGTTTCGAGAAGCGTGATGATATCAAGGTGGTTGAGGGGTGTGAGGGGTCATGTGAAACGGCGAACATACCCGCCAATGCCAATGGTGAAGGCGCGCTCGTCCCAGCTGCGGCCCTCGATGATGGGCATCTCGCGGCCCAGGAAGCTGCCCGGGCCGTCGAGGATCTCGTGCGTGTGGCCGTGGTCGGCGGCGCCACCGTGCGAGTGCGACGCGCCGTCATGTGAGTGGCTGTGAGACATGTTTGTTGTCGTGGCTGTCTGGCGTCTGGCGTCTGGCGTCTGGCGTCTGTCCCTGCCCCTCAACCACGAAAGCAATTCTGGTCTGGACTCGGGGATACGAGAGAGCGCAGCGCAATGTCCGCTGGATGGGGATATTGTTGACGAGCAGAAGACGAGCAGAAGACGTGCAGGGTCAAGGGTGGCAATGAGGGGAAGAGGGAGGGAGGCAGAGCTGACATGTCCTGTCCAGCATGAACGACAATGGCGGGGCAAAGCGAGGGGTCCACGGGTCCCACGAGCGTGCCTGCCATTGGGCGTGGGGGTTCCGTGTCCCTGCATTAATTATTCACCTCACCCCGTCCCGTCTCTCGTTGTGTCCTGGACGGCGGAACATCAACACGACCCAGACACCGACACCGACACCGACACCGACACCCACACCCACACCCACACCCACACCCACACCCACACCCACACCCACACCCACACCCACACCCACAACACCGGGGCCGCCTCCAATGTCCCAATCCGCAAGGCTGAGCGCGAGCCTGCATGGCCATGGCGAAATGCGACGTGTTCGTGGCTGCAGCAGCTCGCGATCCCCATGAGTCGGTGAGCCAGGTGCCAGGGTCCACGAGCTTGGACTGCACGCCTTGCTCTCGTCCGCATCCCTCTGCTTCTTCATTCTCGCGTTGCCAGTCCACGCTGCTTTCTTCTCCCAGCAAGCAATAGCAGCCCTACCAGGTACAAGTATTGCCTGCTTGCTATTTCTCTCTTCTCCTCCTCAATTCGTCCCTATTCTCTGCCCCAAAAATCCTCCTAACTCCAAAACAAACTACTCAAGCGATTCCCGGCGTCAGCTCCAATAGCGCCCAGCGCCACCATGGCCAAAGCCGCATGCCTCTAACCAAATCATCACCCTCCTGTCAGTCGAGCGAAATGACAGCGAAGAAATCTTTGTTATGCACAACATGCATCCCAAAATACATATTTACCCACTCGGTGCTCCCAATCGCCACTTGTGTTCGCCAGCGCAGAGCACGACGTTGGTTTGATTCGTGATCGTGACCAAGTTTCTGCGGCCTCATCAATCCTATCGATCCGAATACGAATTCCTGGATCAAGACGTGCGCAATAGGGCTAAGCCTGTGCATTTGATCTTCCGCCGGCATATTTCGCGCGTCATTTTGCGCCTTTGTATTTCCCCATCTCACTGCGCCGTTCTCGTCGTCTTTTCTCTTCTTTGTTTGTACTCTCCCTATCCGAGGCTTCCGTCAATAGTCCACCCCCGACTCAAGTCCTACCTCTCGTTCTCTTCACGCCTTTACGCTTAATGAACACCATGTCGACCGAGTCACTCGACAAGCCAAACTACACGTCCCTTACGCTATGGGACATTGACCGCGAGTTCCAGAACTCTTACGACGCTTACGAACAATGGCTCTCCAAGAACCGGCCTCGACGACGCAGATGGGAATGCTTCGGATCTCGGAACAATGACGATGAATTGGGCAAAGTCCTCTGTCTGGGGAGGCAAGTGAGGGAGATTATGGAGGATGGCCAGGATTGCTTTGGGAGAAAGTTTGAGCGCGGAGACTGTAAGTTTGCCATATCTCCTTCGCTCAGAGCTTGTAGAAGCCGCCATGCTACGCGCACCCGTGTCGCAGTAAACAAATATCTAACCCCCCCACAGCGATCTGCAATTCAACCCTCGAAGCCCAACTCCTACGCGTCCAACAAGAACTCACGCACCCCCTCCTCGACGCCTCTATGTCCCGAATCCCCGTTTCCCTCCCCCACGACGTCCTCCTCACGACCGCCAAATCCATCCGGCGGACCTGTCTCCACGCGCTCCGCGACCAATTCATCCGTCTCTCATCCCCAGCCCCCGCCTCCCCTCCTTTCCTCCCCCCACCCCGCTTCTCAATCAACTTCTGTCCTTTCGCAAAACAACTCCAAAAAGACCGCAACGCTGCATCTTCCATCCAAGCAAAGAAAGTGCGACCCCACGACCGGTTCGATGAGCGAGAAATCTGTCCGGGATGCCAAGCGCATATTTCCGTCTCTTCACACTCTGGACTACCGAATTACCGGCAACTGCTGTTCATGTACCATCTCCCGCCCTCGGAAGCGGAGAAACGCGACCAACGAAGCTATCATCCAAGCCACGCTCCGTCGTCAAGTCATACAGCGACATTCGCGTGCACAGGTTGCCACAAGGGCTTCGAGAACTCGTACGCGTTCCTTGATCACCTGTTCCATAAGGAGATTGGAAGCGAGGGGTCCTGCCAGAAGAAGTGGAGTAGTAACTGGGACTTGCGAGGCGTTTTCCTGGAAAGCAATCCCGATTTGGTCGAAAAGTGTCTGAGGAATTGTTTGAAGAGGGAGTTGACACGGATTAGGACGCTGAAGAAGGCGGAGCATTGGGCGTTTTGACCGGCACATACTTACGCACACATATACGCCCGGCCCACGAGACCTTGACTTCCTCCTCACTCACTTACACGACAGTCGATAACCGATCACGCGTCTACAAAATATTTCCTAATATCTATAATTCTGGTGGATGGAGTTCTTGGAGCTGGATGGCTGCGACTACCCAAAATTTCTTTTTGACCGTTCTCCATTCTTATTTACCTGGCTACATTCCCCATCTAAAAAGATGGTGTGTCACCGCCGCCTCCTGGCCACTATGGCCCGACCTGGCCTACTTCAGCTCACCGCGAGCAAGACTTCCCTTGTCCTTTTTTCTTTTACTTGCTCTTCTTGGTTCCCTTGTTTGTTAGCTTCGGCACTTTTTCATATCTGCGTTCTTAGCGTTGGAGTGTGGGAGCGTTGGAGTCGACGGATATCAACATGGATGTTTTCATGCATGGGAGTGAATGCATGGATTATAGGATGAGATACACAGGATATACGGATTAATAGATACGGGATAGAGAAATGAATTATCGATTTCAAGTTAGCATATTGTGCAGGTGTAAGGGCGAGTGTGAGTGTGAGTATGAGTGCGGCCTGTGATATATGTGACACAGTATCCACATAAGTTGGTTGGAATTATACATTAAACCCCTAGTACGAGGCACAAGTACCAAATCAGCAAGTGGCTAGAACCACCACGACTAATATAAAGTAATACCTAGAAACTC
This sequence comes from Clohesyomyces aquaticus, assembly GCA_002105025.1. Taxonomy (NCBI): domain Eukaryota; kingdom Fungi; phylum Ascomycota; class Dothideomycetes; order Pleosporales; family Lindgomycetaceae; genus Clohesyomyces; species Clohesyomyces aquaticus. The sequence goes on from MCFA01000040.1 coordinate 231,121, forward strand.
CCCACTCCACCCCATCTGCTAAAAGAAAAACCCACATCAGTCAGCATCCACGTAGACCCAGAATCACTGCTCAATATCCTGATTAATATTAAACCAAGGACACAAACTCCCCCTCCTCCCACTTTCACTCCCACTTCTACACTCCTTCTCTGTCTCCTGCCTCTGCCCCCTATACTCCCTCTTCTCCGGGTCCCCGGCAGGAAGGCCCGCACCACTCCCACTCCCCAGTCCCGCCATCGGAGCAGGAATCCTAACATACGATACTCCCCAATTCTTCGCCCTCGCATTTTGCGGCCAGCTCGCATACTTTCTGCGATTCTGCCTCACTTCCAGCATCGTGTGGTCGTCAACCGTATTCTCCACTCCTCGAATCACGGCCTGGATTTTGGTCGCGAGACGGAGTCCGGCGTCGCAGTGGGCGTGGGCGGAGGAGAGTTTGACGCCGGCATTGACAGGGGTAGGGGGGATTGCGAGGCGGGATGTCGAGCTGTCGGCTTGGGAGGATGTGGAAGGTTCGTTCTCGTCGGAGGGGCAGGCGAGGACTTTGATGGAGGAGAGCAGATTGGCGACCGAGGTCACGGAGTCGCGCATGCAGGATGTGGTGCGGAGGACGGGCCAGTAGCCGAGGGATTTTAGCTTTTGGACTAGAGTGCCGTAGTTGAGGAGAGTGCAGTTTGTGCGGTCGGTGTCGGAGATGTGGTGGTTGGAGTGTGTTGAGTTGGGAAGAGAGGCAGATGATTCGAGGACGAGTGGAGGCGTGGAACCGGCGTTGCTTTGATGGGTGGAAGGACACTGGCATGTGTTCCTGTCAACCATGTCCTCGAGATGTCCGTATGTGGTGTTGAGGAGGTTGATCAGGAGATCGCGGCGCTGCTGTTTGATGCGGTCTGGATTGATTCTACGTTAGCATGAAGGCTGCCTATACATCACACAGACAAAATCAATCAGAGAGAAGTATACTGGAAACAAACGTACCAAGAGCTCCCGTCGGAAACCGTCCATGAAACTGGTGTCCCACCGGCGTCCTCAGTTCCCCATCTTTATCCACCATACAATTAAGCACCAAATGCCTCGCAAGCAGTACATAATCCTCCTCCAACCCAAACTGACACGCCACATACAACCAGCCCTCCATCCCAGGACTCAAAATCCTATTCCGATACACTTGACACCATCTCTGCAGAAACGGCGCCAGGATCTGATTCGTGTCGTATCGCTTCGATGTCGCGGCCAGCTCGACCAGCTGTGGATAACTCAGCGAGCATTCCATCATATCCCGGAACTGGAGATGTGCGATTTTCATCACGAGGATCAGCATGTCGGGATCGTCTTCCGTGAGCCGGATGGTGATTTGTGGGTCTTTGGGACTCCGGAAGGGTCCGACGCCCTTCTTCTCCGGCGTGTGTCGCAATATCATGTCGGCCCACATCGGGCTTAGGAGAGACACTGAGGCAGCGGACACGATGACCGTGCGTGGATCGGAGTTGGAGCCGACGATCAGGGTCAGTGTTCCTCCCTGTCGGATTTCGACGACGCCCGAGGCGTCGGGTTGCACCGAAAATAGGGGAGGTTGTCGAGGCTGGTGGGCGGGATTTGGGCCTTCTTGAGAAGACGCGAGTGACAGACATGGCGGCACGGTTTCCCAGCCCGGCGTTAAGTGATCGGATCGGCTTCTTGCGGACTCTGGGGTCCCGTTCGAGGGCATGCTTTCTCCGTATGAGTTTCGAGCGCTGCCGTCGTTATCCATTCTTCGAGGGTGATCGCAAATGAGAAGGCTTGTGTAGGATTTCGCGGCGATATGGAGGGAGTGGCGGTAGTTTGGAAAGTGGTTTTCTTGTTGCATTGTCTGTGGAGTGGATCGAGAGAAAGTCTTTTATAAGGATACTTCGATTTCATTCGAATGTAGGAGGGTAGCGATGGTTGCGAACCGTAGATAGGTTGCCTGGACTCTGAAAACGTTTCAACGACCCCCTTTTACCTACGACCCTTTTCCGACATTGAACTCATTCCTAAGGTGGGAAAGCTTGAGACTCGCCTCAGCAAGATCGATGAGGTCAATCAATAACGAACTTTTTCACCGGGTCATGAAATAGCCGTCCTGGGAGTGGATATAGCGCATTCAAATGGTGCGGTGGAAAGCCGGATCGAAACCGGAATTTACATACGTGCTCATCATCAGGCGTCTCACGATAGGCTCTATGGGTTTGGCGAGCTCAACGTTGGATCGCTGACTGGCTCATCCTCGGGAAACCATATCGACAATCCATGGTAGTTACTAGTAGCAAGCCGGAGAATTCGACGGATCAGCGCACAAAACGCTCAGTTTGATGGAACGCATGCACCCAGAGCGGGAAACGGGGCCGGATCATATGCGATTTCATGTGCAAATTTAGCCCTGAAGAGCGATTCCATCATCCTAGACCTCAAGGCAACAAGGGGCGAGATTATAAATCTTGTTCTACTCATACAACTCGAAGTAAAATAGTATGCTAAGTCTACGCTCTAGCTACTCTATACATGCGTAGAATCAGACGCGATACCTCGTGCATTCCTGACCATAGCAGATTAGCATGTGTTGAATCAGACATAAAGAGCGATTCCATCTTCCTGGATCATGAGGTAGTAAAAGACCGGCCTGACTCAGGACCTTATTCGTCCAATGTAGCTCGAAGCTGCAAAGCATGCTAAGACCACTCTCTAACCACCATACACGTGCGCCAAATCAGACACGGTGCATTTTGTAGTCTCTAATATAACAATTATGCATGTGCGAATTTAGACATAATCAATAATTTATCTTCCTATACCTTAAGGCAGTAAAGGACAAGATTATAAATCTTGTTCCACTAATATAGCCTCTAGCTACATAGCATGCTAAGTCAATCTTCCTACTGTCGTAGACATTATGTGAAGACATGTGCATCGAGGTTCTAATCATATTCTGCTAATATAACTTCAAACAACATAGCATGCTGAGCCCATTCTCCTGTCCCTGTGAACATGCGTATACGCACTATAGATAGAAACCCTAACCTTGTTCTGCAAATATAGCTTGAAGCTATATAGCATGCTAACCCTATTCTTTTACCTCTATAGACACTTATAGAGACACTATGCACGGCACTTCTAACGTAACATTCCCCAAAATAACTATTCATGGCTTACATCCTATTCCACATACATCGCATCTATTACAAACCCTAAAGCCACTTACAGCTCTATATCTCTAGTTAAAAGGATGCGTATTCCTGTCTAAACCTAACCCACTGAAACGTAAAGAAGGGTATCTTAGACTACACTCCCACTAATCCCAAAATGCAAATCTCATAGCCTAACGACATCAAGCTCATTAATATTATCTATCTCTATCATACACACATTACGCCAAACACTATGCCTAGATACTCGCAATGCAGAAACCGCCCCAAAGCAGATCAGAACACGACAAGAAAAGCAGAATCAGAAGAAAAGAAAAGACATTATTATCATCGTCATCATCATCAGTTATCATTCATACCATCAGACCCCTATCCAAAACGCCACGCTAAACAACAAGAAAAAACCCAGAGCCTCTAAACCAACAAGCCCACTCATATAAACTAGCAAGACAAGAAAAAGGGGGAGGAACAAAAGAAAACAACACCATAATCACCACAGCACACTCCCCTTACCACTCCATTATCTCTTCACCAAACATATCCAAGGCACCCCCCAGGGCACCTGGGATGCCCCAGAGGGTCCTCCAGCCACTCTTCTCCTCCTCTCCCTCCTCCCCCTCACTCTCCAGAGCCGCCTCCGGTGCCGATTCGATGGCCAGACCCGTCTTCTTTTGCCCCGCCCGCAGCTCACAAATCACATCCCACTGGATCCGATTCAATTCCCGCACTTCGTCAAGTCGATCTCTTAAATCGGCCGCATGTGCTTTTACACCCTTAACATACGCATCCACGGTCCCAAAATAGGCCATCTCATCACCCTCATCCTCATCCTTATCCTCACCCTTCAGAGTCATGTCGATCCCGAGCCCCAACTCAGTGCTAGTCTGGTCGCGATCGCGCGTCAGATAGCTGCTGATGCGCTCAAACTGGTTGATTAAATACTCCATTTCCGATCCGCTGGGCTGGGTATCTTGGATCAGGTCGCTGAGGTTGGTGAGGCATGATAGGAGCGCGGATTGGACTGGGGAGGGGGGTGGGTTGGACGCTGTGTCGTTATCGGGTTGGTGCTGTGACCAGGGCATTGGCGAGAAGCTTCGCAGTGGTGTGTTTGCGGAGACGTGATTCGATGGCGTTTGCGGGGTGTATGGGTACTGCGGTTGGAATGCGTTCAGAGTCCGAGTCGGGGTTTGTGGCATTGGCTGTCCCCGTGATGTGTCTGTGTCCGCACGGTCCTGTTTTGAGCGTGGAGGGAGCGCGGAGAGGTGTGGCAGCGGAGACGAGGGCTCAGATGAAGACATGTACGGTAGAGGAGACGATGGCGGAGAGGAGGCCATGTCGGACTGTGGAGATGGGTGGGAGTGCGCGTTGCCGTTTGGTCGGGGCTTGGAGACTGTGGTCTTGGCATTTTCTGCAGAGTGTGCCCAGGTCTTCGTGTTATCATCGTCGCTATCGTAGAGCCATGGTGACAGGTCGGTATGGTATTCGAGAGAGGATGGGGTGGGCGGTGGTGACTCCATGTAGGGCGGTGTGTAGGGGCGCGCTACGGGCAGCGGTGAAGAAGAGCTTGCCTGGCTGCTGAACTTGAAGCTTGGCGGCATCGTGAAAGTTTGGCTGGTACAGTCCAGAGGGGATGGGATGCGAGTTATTCGTGCCGAGAAAGGTTCTGGATATAACTAGGCGTCTTCTGTGTCGGTGTTTGCTGGAGGCTATGCGCCGATGACGAAAAGTCTTGATATCTTGATCTCGGGAGGTGTTGGGCGGGCTCTGGCGGTGCAAATTGCGGGAGAGCAGGCGGTAATGGGACGCAGAAGAGCTTCGAAGCAGCGCGCGGCAGTGTGTGCAAAGAGACGAAGTTGGGTTCAGCCTCAGCGCGATCGATCTGGACGTCATGCTGTTGGCCGCATTTTGGAGGGGCTGGCCTGCCGCGTTCCGACCATGCCGAATGTGGGTGGGGGCGCGCTTCCGACGCGTTTATCGGAAAAGCAAGGGCTGTGATTGGCGCGCTGTGGAGAACCATGCGCGGCTCGTGCTCCGTGCACCCCCGGTAAGGCCACGGCCCACGGCAACTTTGGGGAATTGTCCAGACGGCCAATTGTTCACCACACATTCACCCTTCACCGCGCCGACATCGTAGGAATTTGCTGTTGCTACACTCTCAATTGCCAGCCCGCAGGAATCGCGAAAACCCATAATGGCGTCACAGGTGAGCCACCCTCTCCCGCAATCCTCTCCCAAGCCAGTAGCAAGCGGCGAAACTGACCGCATGACCTAGCTAGGCGTTCAACCGTCTCTTGACACCATCCGACAAGTGCTGGCAGCTGCAGCCAAGTCGCCCAATCCCCCGAACCTCGTCCCCATCTTCTCCTCGATATCCGCCGAATTCTTGACCCCGTCGAGCATATACCTGAAGGTCGCGGCAAAGTGAGTGGTGACTCATGGTGGGGTAGGGAAATGTGGTGGACGTGGGTTGACGTGAATACAGGTCCAAATCCAAGTTGAGCTTTCTGTTTGAGAGCGCGGCGACGACCGAGACGATTGGGCGGTATAGCTTTGTTGGCGCTGGTGAGTCAATTGTGCGCCTAGGGGCTATCGCGGACTGACGCTCTCGCAGACCCACGAAAAGTCATCAAGACCGGCCCCGGTCATGGCGAAGAGAAAGACCCTCTCCCGATACTCGAAAAGGAGCTCGCAAAGAGCAGAGTCGCGACCATCCCTTCGATTAAGCTGCCCTCCTTGACCGGTGGCGCTGTTGGTTATGTCGGCTATGACTGCGTCAAATACTTCGAGCCCAAAACAAACCGGGACGATATGAAAGATGTGCTTGGGGTTCCCGAGAGTCTGTTCATGCTATTCGATACGGTGGTGGCCTTCGATCATTTCTTCCAGGTGGTCAAGGTCGTGACATATGTGAAGGTGCCAGAGAATATGGACCACCTGGAGAAGGCATACCAAGAGGCAACAGCCATGCTGAAGAGATATATTGCCATACTAAAGGACAAAGAGATACCCATGCCGGAGCAAGGACCAATCAAGATGGGCCAGGAGTACAAGTCAAACATTGGCAAGGAAGGGTATGAGAACCACGTGAAGAACTTGAAAGAGCATATCGTTGTGGGAGACATCATCCAGGCCGTTCCTTCACAGAGATTTGCAAGACCAACTTCGCTGCATCCCTTCAACATCTACCGCCATCTCCGGAATGTCAATCCTTCGCCCTACCTCTTCTTCCTCGACTGCGAGGATTTCCAAATCGTGGGTGCAAGTCCTGAACTGCTGGTCAAGGAAGAACTTGGAAGGATCATAACCCATCCCATCGCCGGCACGGTAAAACGGGGCAAGACTCTGCAGGAAGATGAGGCGCTGGCAGAGGAGCTTCTCAACTCCATCAAGGACCGGGCCGAACATGTAAGCTCATCCTAGACACATGCGGGCACTAAAAGCTTACCCTGACATCACAAGGTGATGTTGGTCGATCTGGCACGGAATGACGTAAATCGCGTCTGTGATCCACTCACTACACGTGTCGACCGGTTGATGGTCGTGCAAAAGGTAACCTATTTCGTCACGCTGACAAAGGTCTCGGCAAGGATTGGCTGACATTCCCCCAGTTCTCGCACGTGCAACATCTCGTCTCGGAAGTGTCAGGCGTACTGCGAGCGGGAAAAACGCGGTTTGATGCCTTCAGATCAATATTTCCCGCCGGCACAGTTAGCGGTGCGCCCAAGGTGCGAGCAATGGAGCTCATCGCCGAGCTGGAGCGAGAAAAGCGAGGCGTGTACGCGGGCGCCGTGGGATATTTCGGATACGGGTCCGTGGATGGCGATAAAGATATCGAAGGCGCGATGGACGTGAGTAAATTTCAAATATCAGAGCGCGCTGGACTGATCCGTTGCTGATCCGTTGGCCAGACCTGCATCGCCTTGCGCACCATGCTCGTCAAGGATGGGGTCGCGTATCTTCAGGCTGGGGGCGGGATTGTCTTCGACTCAGATCCCCACGATGAGTGGGTCGAGACGATAAATAAGCTGGGTGAGTTTGATAACCTTGTTTCTTTCTCATTTCTTCTGCGGCGTCGAACTCGACCTCGGCGGTTCTCTTCGGTCACTTGCCGCCGAACTGACACGACAACGTCCAGGTGCGAACATGCAATGCATCACCTCAGCTGAGCAGAAGCACCTCGCAGAACAAGCGGATGGCGAGAGTGACGCGGTCTCTAGCAAGGGCAGCACATCTGCGAGACGGGAGCTCTGAAGCGATGCGGCAGCGCCGAACAGATTGCGCTGGAAGGTATTCCCTTGGAGAATGCCGGTTACTGCGCCACAGGTGGTGAGGCGGCCGGGCGAGTGGGCGCGGGGATTGGCTGACTGTGGGAAGACCCGATCGAGTGGCGCTGTTCTCGATCGCGCAGGGAGAGGCGGGCGGGGTGGGGGGGGGGTACTTTTGAACGAAATGAAGGACGCGGACCTTGGAAGCGCTGAAACTTGTTTGCCGGTCCATGGTCGCGAGAGCGCAGACAAACGTCACTAGCGGGAGGAGGCGGTTGGTCGTACAGGAACATGCAATTTCAGTTTGCAACCTGCGGACTGGATGGCAGTCCGAATGCAATCTTGATCACTGTCAATAGTCTGGCCCTCTCCTGAGCGATGATGCCTGGTGTTGCACCAGAAGAAATTATGCGCGCAAAAAGGACGGCAGCGTTACGGCGGGCGCGACAGCGGCGGCGAGTGCTCCGGCGAGAAACTTTCGAAATGGCCCAAATGGCATGTTCGCTGCAGCACAGAGTGAGTTGTCCAGTCGACGCTCTCGGTAGTGGCTGGCGAGGGCTCCGCACCTGGGCAAGCGGTGATGCGGCTTGTCCTGCGAGGTGAAGTCCGCTGCGGCTCGAGAGGGGCTGGGAGACCAGACTCCCATGCAGAGGCTGGATCCTTGCTGCTCGATGCTGTCCCCGACATGCGAGGAGCCATTGGCCAATTGGCGGCGTGCAATGGCGAGTCGAGTTCCTGGATTTCCTTGAATTGCATCCTGAGACGAGGTTGGGGTGGCGATCGGCATGGCGCTAGGGCCCTGCTCGAGCTCTGATCCCTGCCACTGGAGCATCATCGTGGTGGTCCATCACTCTTTCCGTTTGCGCACCGTTCCTGCCAAACAGCACAACCGGCAGGCCAGGACACGCCAGCAAACAAGAAAACTTGGAAGCCGCTGCCACCTTTACTAAGTCACTTTCCGTCGGTGCTCCAGCCACGCTCGCAATCTGCCCACGTAAATAAATACAGCCTCGCCCCAGTCCCTCACCTGCTCTTCCTCCCTCCAGCATTCCATCTACCAACGTCCTTCACCCTACGACTGCACTCTTCTCGAGCCGCCTCTCTTACGCAGCACCCTACCAGTATCCTATCCAGCTCCTACTCCAGCATCCTACCAGGAAACCCCTCAATCGCTCAAGATGAAGTACTCAATCGCTCTCCTCGCTGTCGGAGCTGGTGCTGCCATGGCCCAGAGCCTCAGCGACCTCCCCCCCTGCGGTGTAAGCTGACTCACCTCTCCGCGATGCCCTGAGCGCATACTGACCTGTCGCAGCAAACCTGCATCAACAACATGATCAACATTGCCTCCAGCCAGTTCGGCTGCGCGCTCGGCGACGTTACCTGCTACTGCACCAACGCAAAGTTCGGCTACGGTGTCCGTGACTGCTCCAACCAGGCCTGCTCTGCCCAGGAAGCCGCCAACGTCATCTCGTATGGTACCAACTTCTGTGCCAGTAAGTCGCTGTCCCCCACTCATGTTGTCGTTTGTACTGACCATTCTCCTCAGATGCTGTCCAGTCTGCTTCAGGTGGTGTCTCCAGCGCCCCGGCTCTGAGCGTCTTGTCCTCGGCTCTGGTTTCTGCCACTGCTTCTCGTGCTTCCGTGACTGGTGGTGCAGGTGGCGCTCAGAGCACTGCTGTCTCCACTGTTCCCCTCGTCGCGACTGCTGTTTCCAACGGCCAGACGATCCTGCAGACCACTGGATTCTCTACCCTCTACAGCTCGCTCACCGGAGCTGCAGGTAGCGCTGCCTCAAGTGTTGCCGGTTCGGCTTCCTCGGTCGCTGCCTCCATCTCCGGATCCCTTGCATCTGAAGCTTCCTCCCTTGGGTAAGTTTCTCCGCACTCGACTCGTCGTCCATCGCTAATCGTACCCCAGCGCATCTGCCAGCTCCGTTGCCTCCTCCCTCAACAGCAAGGCCAGCTCCATTGCTGCCAGCGCTTCCGGCCGTGTCTCCAGCGTCGCTGGTGCCGCCAGCTCCCTTGCTTCGGGCGCTACCGGCGCCTCGTCAACCGGTGCTGCCCCCAAGATGACCGGCCTGCCCATTGTTGGTGCCGCCGGTATGGCCGCCCTCTTCTTCCTATAAGCTCACAACTTCGACAAATCTTCAATTTCCCTCATTCGGTGGTGTAATGTTTATAATGGGTGGCACGACGAGGAATTGACACGATGAGGGACTTTGAACGTGAAAATCTTGGTCGAGTGCAGCTTTGGTTGGGTTGGACCATTGGGATTTGTATAATCGCTACCACGTGCATACGTTTCTTGACGGCAGCTTCTCCTCCCCTTTTCTTTCCCGCTCCACGCGGCTTCTTTCTCTCTCTTACGAAAACCCATGATGATGGAATGGGACGGACGGCATGATGATTACGACTCATTTTGGCCGTGTTACTGTACTTAACTTGCATGCTGCGCTCGTGTTGCAGCGCTTAGATACCCTCTCTGCGGGATTGCGGGAAGGATGGGATGGTGGATTAGTCTAATGGGCATTGACCCGCTTTGGAATGGAATACAAAATGGAAGTTGGTACTTCGAAGCATTTTCGCTCGTTTGTCTCTGCCTGTGGTGTGATGTGACGAAACGTGCGATGTACCACGCTGCGTTGTTGTTGGTATTTTTGTTAGAGGATGTTGGGAGGGCACCCTTAGCTTTACGCACACGCAGCGCTCTGTATCCCCGATTGGCGTGCCGTGCAACGTGCAGTTCCGAACAAAGGAGTTGCGGTATCATAGGGGAGCCAAGGCGCCGGACGACGTGGGAATTAGACTGCAGGAAAGCTTGATGAGAGAAACCTTACATCGCTCGACATATTCACGGATAATGAGAGACGGGATGGGATGGGATGAAGTGAAGTCGAATTTACGTTTCCCGAGGCTGACGAGATCAGCATCTGTCAGCTTGCCCTGTGCTGTGCGTGGGGCGGCGTGAGGCTGAAAAGCTGAAAACCTCAGGGATACGGATGGCAGGGATTTATTACTGGCCCGGCGAAAAGTTCTCCGCGGTGACGACAGAAGTCATCCTTGTGCTACTGAGAACATCCTTGTGCTACTCCCCCGCATCAGACATTTCCATCATGCTCGCACGAGGATGAAAATTTGTGCCACGGGATACGGCATACATGGCGATGAGGGTAAGGATGTTACTGCGACGTAATGGAAGTGTAACTAGAAACGCGTATTTGGTGCGAAGGGGGTTAGAGTTGCATGGGAATGGAGCGGCAAGGTACGTAGCCTGTGGGTTTGACTTTCGGTCTTCGGATGATGGCTTTTGTTACATTGAGTATCTCTTTGTTGTCTCTTTTCCGATTTTGCTTGGGCGTCCAACCGCCTTGCCTTTTCACCTGATGCTGTTTTCGACGCGGGGGCATTCATGACTACATCGTTTTGTAAGCTATGCGGAGGATCCGGCGTAACTGGGTTCGACTTGGGTTGGGGGAAGTTCGAGTTTGCACATGCCTATGATAGCTAGAGAGTAGGTTTAGCATGCTTTATGGCTTTAAGCTAGATTAGAGGAATACGATCCATAATCTAGCCAGTTCTTTGCTACGTCACGATTGTTTGCGCATGCCTGTCTTGCTGGTGTTGCATAATGTGCATGTCTATAGTGGCTAGAGAGTAGGCTTAGCATGCTTTGTGGCTTCGAGCTACGTTAGAGGGATAAGCTTTAGAATCTAGCAAGTCTGTTATTGCTATATGAAGACTAGGAAGGTAGAATTGCTCTTCATCTCACAGTTTTCAAACACTCTCTCGATCCTCCTTTACTATCTATCCTCGAATGGTTGCGATAGGTATTTCTATTAGTACCTAAATTGCAATTCCGCTGGTGAGGAACTCGTCAACCAAACGCGTAATTCCGCCAGAGCATCAAAGTCATTGCTTTCTTGTGACACACGTACACGTGGGTCGAACCATCCGCACGCGCGTCTCGCTTTCGCCCCGTCGAGGCTTGTTCCAGGGGCTCTGCTGGAGTCGAAATCAAATGATGGCGGGTATGTCGTCCTCGGTAATCATGATGTTGGCAGGATTAATGTTGTTGTGAACTCGGCCGAGGCTGTGCGAGTTCTGTCTGAAGTACTCATGCGCCCTTCCGCTGCCGGGGGCCTTCATTGCTTCATATACAGGACCCGAACATCGCGTCCGCTTTTCAGAACCTGAGGCTGGGCTCGTGCCACCTTGGTACATCTCGGTGGCTCGCAGCCGGCCCTGGGACGTGTCTTTGACACGCTCTATGGCTTCTCGCTGGCTATTTCCAAAGCTGTCAACTGCGTGCATCAACTCCATCTCGAAGCGGCCCACCATGACTTTAACTCGTACCCACCCAATATTTCCACCACCATCAACCAATCTCCATCCTACCTCCCTCTCCATCCCCTCCCCCCTCCCTAAATGTCTCCGAAACCATCCTCGCAAACTCCACAATCGCATCCTGTTCCTTTCCCCCCTCTTTCCCCTCCCTCAGCCTCTTCAACAGCCTCATCGCATCCGCATCCCCCTTCTTCTGTGTCCACTTCCACACCCTCCCCTCTTGTCCAGCAAACCTTCCGCCCCCTCTCCCCTTGCCTCTATCCCCACGTCCGCGCCCACGTCCCCTTCCACCCTGCGCATGCCGCGCCGTCGGTTGCGCATCATCGTCGGGCTCGGGCTCTATCGTCGCGGCGTATATCCGTTGAAGCGAGGCGAGAAGCGCTGGGTGTGTTTTCAGGAGTTCTTGGTATCGGGGATTCGAGGTGAGGAGTGTGAAGTCGCGTTTCTTCTTGATGTACTTTGGAGCCGGGGGTGGAGGCGGAGGCTCGGGGATGGCTGGAGGACTGGGTTGGCGGGCGGAGAGGGGCGTGGAGGTCGAGGGATGGATGCGTTTATGGTCTTTAAAACATGGTAGAGAGCAGCTGTTTGGATGTCAGTGGGGCCAGATGGAGGGCGCATGGGATGGTGATATTGGGACGGAGACGTACTAGGGTAATGCACATGTTGGGCATTTGTATTTCTTGGGTTCGGTGTTGCAGACGCCACACAGGACGCTTGCCATTGTGGAGGAGCGCATCAAAAGTCCACAAGAGATCTTCTGATCTGATGGCGGGGAGCTGCTATCGAATGCACGAAAAATGGTCGGATATATTTTCTGAGATGAAGTTCCACGGATGGTCCAAGCTCCCTGGGGGGTCTACCTCAAAGCGGTTAGATCTTCCGCGGCGATGATCCTCTCTCCACCAGAACCGTGAACATGCGTGTATCACCCCTCACTATCCGAACCACAATGTCCGCATCCATACCCCTCCGACCGTCTTCACTGCGCGCAATTGAGCCATGGGTCTGCTCATCGTGCTCGCGCACCCTCATGCGCCCCCCACGCGCCCGCAATCCTCGATTCATCACCGCTCGGCGATCTCTGAACACAGCAAAATATTCCCGAGAGAATCCCGCTGGGGAGGGCATGGATCAAATACGTGCGCAGTTCAAGGAGAAGAATAGAACGACAATGTATGATATGGAGGAATCTCAAATCATTGATCAATCCATTGACCTTCGCTCCCCTAGGAACTATGTTTTTAGCATCATACTCGGCACAGTCACGCTTTCATACGGCTCCGTACCCATGTACAAGATGGTGCGCACACATCCCCTCTTGATATACAGACACAACTGGAACCTGACATAACATTCGCGTAGATCTGCCAAACCACCGGCTGGGGCGGTCAACCCATCCGCTCCGCCGCCCACGGCGATCCCACCGCCGACCCCTCCTCACGCCTCAAACCCGTAACCGACCACCCACGCCTGCGCATCACCTTCAACGGCTCCGTCTCCGACGTCCTTCCGTGGAAATTTGTTCCCCAGCAGCGCGAAGTTCGCGTCCTGCCCGGCGAAACCGCACTAGCCTTCTACACCGCGACGAACAAGTCCTCCGAAGACATCATTGGCGTAGCAACGTATTCGGTCACGCCCGGACAGGTGGCTCCGTATTTTAGCAAGATACAGTGTTTTTGCTTTGAGGAGCAGAGATTGAATGCGGGCGAGACGGTCGATATGCCCGTGTTCTTTTATATTGATCCCGAGTTTGTGAAGGATATTAATATGAAGGGGATTGAGACGGTGACGCTGAGTTATACGTTTTTTAAGGCGAAGTATGATAAGGATGGGCATTTGACACCAGTGGCTGGATAGAGGGATTCTTGATGCTGGGACGAGTCTTTGCTTCTGGTTGAGAGTGTTGAGATGTACTTGTATGGGAGCATATTTGGCGTTCTGTGTGACACTGGAAAAAAGCATTTATACGTCGCATTTTCATTTAGGAATGATGCGGTGCAGAGGGCGAAGGCCATCCAGGAATCTATCCCCGGGGCACCCGTCAACTGACCATGTACTCCACACAATCTATTCGACTATCATTTGTATGCGAAAAATGGTGAATAAGCGGTATGCAAGGGTTGACAATATTTTGGATATGAGGCTACTGAACACTGATCCGTCAGGTTTCCTATGCAAATTCCATCTCCCTCTGTTCCAACGTCAAACGCCGAACTCCAAACCTCCTTGCCACGATCGATGTGCAATTTGAATTCTGCAACCCCCCTTTGCGAAGTCCCGTCTCCGTCTACTCCTCCTGCGGGACTGCCTTCACCTTCCGTCCCTTCATGAACTCCTCAAACTCCTCGGGAGCCTCCTCAGACCCCTCAAAGCCTTTCTAACAATTTTATACTTTTAATACCTTAATAATATCCATATAATTTTGAGGATTAACTTTATGGCAAGTATATAAAGAGGCTATTAAGGGAAACATCGTGCTGTATATTAGAGATATTTAGTATCTTAGAAGAAATTCTGTTTATAAACGAAGTGAATTGAACTATCTTATTAGCTTCAGGAAAATAAATCAAACGAGATTCTATTAGTAGTGTGAATGAAAATAGACTAAGGCTTATACGTAAAATGTATTAATCTGTTTGAATAAAGGGGAACCTTCCTCTCAATCGTCTCCCATTGGAACTTCTCCCGGCAATCCGGTTTCAAATTCTGAATCTCCATGTCGTTGCCATCGGCCGGAATCGTGATTCTCGGCGAATACTTCTCGATGTCGGTCAAGAAGTCTGCCAATCTTGCGACGCTCCAGGCTGGAAGGGCGTCGACGGCTGGCTGGTATGTTGGGAGGCCTATCTGGCGGAGACCACGGTAGAAGGCACTAGCCCTAAGGTTGGTGCAGTTGGAGGAGTCGTGGCGGCCGGAGGCTGCATGACAGCAGTTGAGCGATGGGTCGGTGAGCTGGGATGCCCATAAATATGCTTCGTGAAGCAGGGCCTTGAGATAGTTGAGGCGGGACTGTCGGATGGATTCTGTCATTACTGTTAGCAAAACATCATAGAGAAGGAATAACGCAACGAACTTACCGATAACCGGTTGCGAGAAATCTCCGCACACAAGTTCGTTTACGCTGTTGAGTAACTCCCGGTCACCACTCAGCCGACAGTGGCGCACCATATGAGCATAGAGCGCCGCGAAACTGTCATTGAACCCGAAGGTCCAAGACACGAAGAGCCACTCCTCGCATCCTAGGCGGAGGAAATGCAGAGCAAGATCGTTGTCTGCAAAGACCTTCGGGGAGGATCGGTCGGTATGGCGAGAACACGTCTCTATGATTCAGGTCTGGTCAAACGCAAACATGTCGCACAACCGCTCGATCAAGGGCTGTCGGATCTTCGACACCATATCGTATTTGTAGGCCACGCGAGCGAACGGGACAATCTCTTCGAAGGACAAGGTACCTTTGATTTCATGACCCCTATCATGCGCGATCTTGAGGACGAACAACATGGCATCTGCGTCGTCCTCGAAGAACTCCCGCGTGCTCGGAGACATGAAATATTGCAATTGAAAAGTTGACTTCCAGAAATCGCCCTGACCCAAATCTTTCACCTGCTCGAGTTCACAGCGGACTGTTGCAATAATAACCTGCTCGCTGCTGTTATGGGGTTGACCAGAGGTAGAGGTGCGGAGCTTAATCTTGACGTTCCCCAACTGGTTCAAATTGATATCTTTCACCGGGGCCGAGCTTCCAGTGAATGATCCAATAGCCTTTCCGATGGCCCCGATCACACCGCGGGAGCTCTTCGGTGGCTCTGTCGCGGATAGGGATGCTCCCAACGTGATGGTCTCGACGAAGGGCACATTGAGCCGAAAACGTTTGGCCGGGCGACTCACCCTTCCCTGGTCGATTACCCCCGTGAAGGAAAAGGTCCTCGCTTCAGCCGAGGTGGGCATTGGGATGTCGCCTCTGCTGATCGATCCGGCTTCGTCTGGAACTGTAATGGTCATAACCTCCATCGCAGAAGTCGCTGCTTCGTGCGTGTTCCGTTGATCTGGCTGTATGAGTCCTCTTAGCTTCTTGATGTGTCGGGGAGACAAACTACCCAAGGACGAGGATACTTGGCCGCTTGAACTTTCATTACTCCCGTCATTGCAAGGCTCATCTTCACCGTCATCTTCTCGACTATGCTTCTTGCCCCGCTGCGGAATCTCTTCGGGGATTGTCGAAGAGAAAGGCTGTTGAGTGTCTTCGGGCATTATCGAAGAGGCAGAGTTTTCGGCGGTTGGTTTTGCACTCTGAAGTGGGTGTGTTACTGGATAGAAAGCGTGGGTGGGAGGCAAATATTGTAGTGCTTATGACTGAAAAAGAGTGGGGGATGGGGGAGATTCAGACTAGATGGGAGGACTGACATATCTTTATAGAAACCGTCTGCAGCCAGAGAGGCCGTACTGGCTACGGTGTAGCCTAAATTTATATGTGATGTTAGGGTCACTGGCGAGACAAGGGACGTCGGCTCGTTGCCTAACGCAATGTGTCTCGGGGGTACAAACAAGCATTCATGAGTGACTGCGCAAGATTTCAGTTGTGGAAACCGTTGCATTCACCGGCGCCAGCCACTGCACGCTGCTAATGGAGTCGTTTAGTGAGACATGTGATATTCCGTTGATGAAGGGCTCAAGGAAGGTCCACGCATCGAAGACAATATTCGCGTTTGTAGGTGAAATCAAGGAAAGCTAGGTGCACGGACGGTCTCATGGGAAAGAAGTTGGTAACCGGCGTGATTTGGGGTAGGCGTCGGGGATTTTGGTCTAAGAGCGCGATTAAGTCTGGCACACGATAGGCGAAGGTGCCTTTCATTCATCGGGATCGCTGTCGACACCACCGCGAAAGGATGAGCTACCAAGTACCCCAGAAACACTGACTGATGAAGGGGTGTGTAGTGTGCAGTGTTATGGGCACGTTTCAATCCACGTGGAACCGAACAAAAAGCTGGCCATGGCGGTGAAGAGGTAGCCATCCACTTCAATGGGCAACTGCGGCCATGCGCGTTGCCGCGTTGAAGCACCCTTGAAGGAAGCAGGTAGACAAATGGGACAGATCTAAAATGTTCTGAGATTGTGGGGAGACCTCTTGTGTCATTCTACAAACTTGCCAAACTTGGCTCTTGGAATATGTTTTCACCGAAAGGCCTGCATTTGTAATATAACTTTTGAGTATTCTGCGTTTTCGAAAAGAATAGGATGTCTAGGGACTCCTATGTAAGCCGAAAATTGTATTGTGGAATAAATCAAAGAAAAGAGATCCACGACAGACACTGAAGAACGACATTGAGTTCTCCGAGCCAGGGTTTCGATCTGCACTACAAATGCCACTGACCCTGGTTGGAGATGTAGTTTACCGTATTGAAGTGAAACCTTTGCATTTTTTTGGAACTTCCACCAGTCCCTCATACCTCCAAGATGCCCAGCAAATAATTAACCCCAAATCCGATAACCAACACCAAGGACGGCCGTCCATGCAAGGATTCCTTGTTTGTACACTCCCATTAAGACACAAGCATGCATGCATCGCAAACCCTTTTGTGGCTGTGCCGGAAGCAGAGGGACCCAGGAATTTGGCCCCCGGGCTAAACTATCGATCGACGTGAAAGTGGAGCATTGATTGCGCAGCATGTGTGGGTAAGTCGAGTTTGAGGCAACGGACAGTGGATCGACCACACATCTTTTGGCGACACACACGAGTCAGAAGAAACCGTGCATGGGCAACAGCCCATACCGAGGGTTCATAATGTCTCTAGATCTCGGCCATTGGGAAGCAATTTTGATCCAAGCAGGGAAACCGTTGCCAGAGCAACACATGGTCACTCTCAAACAAGCTGCCGGTGTTGTTCTCTTCGCGGCTCTAAGTACGAAAATGCGAGGTACGAGACAGCACCACTTTCTCCGATCAACGAGGCTCACAGATGCGCTCTAGATATTCCAGCAGCTTTCATTGTGGAGAATGAGATATACAGCAAAACGAGGCCTTTTTTGAATAACGATGAGGATGCCGATATGCTATGGGAGCTCAGCGAAAGACTTGTTGGAGAGAAATTTGAGGTATAAGTCAGGCCCAAGTCAGGCATTGGGAGTAGGCATATTTGGGTCATTCCAGCGTAAGTAGTCTGTGCTTATCTGTGCTTATACGATCTTCTTCCTGCAAATTGATACCACCTTTGCATATAGTCGTATGGAAGTGAATTGCCCAAGGAGGATATGTTGTCCTTCGGGAGGAAGGAGGACGACATCTGCGTAGTTTGGTGAGACAACCTTGCGGATATTCACTTCGCACCGGACGTGATGAAGGATGCATAATGATGCAGCTTGAGAGAAAAGCAACAAAACAGTACGAAAATGATGTATTTCAGCACCCTTGTCATCATCCAACTTGCATTGAAAGATCGTGACCGGTATACCCGGATGTCTAGCATACATAGAAAATTTGGACTCTCTGTCCTAGTTCAGCTGTTGCGACTTATCAACTGTCCCAGCCCACAAGCCATTGCCGCCCTTGAACTTGGCGTCGAGCGATATTGTGTTCCTGCCTCGCTCTCTCAGAGCAATTGTTGCCCGTCCTTCTAGAGCCGGGGATAGCACGTCAATGAAAAGACTTGCTTTTTGGTCCCGCTCGAAGCCTAGGGTAGCATAAACTGGCCCTAGCTGGAAAACTCCAGCTCCAGCCGATAGGATGAGCCCGGCCCTGTATCCGACCTTTTTCGGGTCCAATTCATCTTTAACATCTCCCTTATCGCTGATAAAGACGCTGACCTGAGAGCATTTGTTAGCTATGAAATCATAGAGAGTCACGTCCAAACCATACATATATCATTTTGGGGTCGATTTTGTCGCCCGTAACGTATTTGATAGCCGACTGTCCCACCGGCGTCAGACCGAGGCAGATTGAGAATCCAGGTATCGTTGATGGAAACCCACGAATCTGTCGCTCGAGGGGTTTGAGAAAATAGTTCCCGAGACTGTCTGGCTCAAGCTTGAGCTCTATTGGATGGAACTTCGTTTGAGGGTTCGCAGAAGTTGACTCAGACGGAACATGAGTCTGGCCGTGGTTTGGACCCTGGCCTTGGGATTGTCCATGACCATGACCATGCTCTTGCCCGTGATGTTGCCCGTGGCCGGTGCCGCTCGGTGGATTCGTGTTCTTAATTTCGCCACCACCCGTCTGGGTGTTGTTCTTGGTATCGGGGCCACCCATGATGAAGATAGACTATGCGATTGTGAAGGCAATCAAGACGCCTGGGTCTACAAGGCGTGTGTATGAAGATATACTGGGTATGCTACCTGCGGCGGGGTCTCCCATCCTATATATGTATTCTGAGAGATCATAGCTGCACGGGATTTGTTTGAAGGTCGAAATGGAGAGGATCTCTTCCAGGCGAGTTCATAGAATAGCTAGCCACAATCAAGCCACGGCTGACTCCTAGCTGTAACGGCCAGAAATTTTGACGCTCTGTCAGCTCCAGGCTGTGCGACGACAGGTTCTGGAATCTTCATCTTCTTATTCCTATCTCTAATTGGCAGCCTGGGAAAATGTCCAGATAAGCCTTTTGTCCCGTCGTGCATTAGAAGCTTGTCCCGTGCAACATTGAAGCTTGTTTGTGGGAAGAAGAAACAAACGTGCAGTATCGAAGCTTGCGGGCGGGAGCAAGAAGCGAACATGCATGTGTGGCGATGGGATCGACAGCTTACAGGAAATTCCAAGGTTCGCTTGCGCGAGATGAACCAACCATAGTTACTGCAGCTCTGGGCCTAGAACGTGCTGACAAGCGGCATAGCTCAGCTGGGCCTCTCTCCTTCAGCTCGATGCGGGGTTCTTGCATCGCAACACCAGGAATGCAGCAGAGAGTTACGCCAAAATCACCTAGCCAAGATGCCATGGCTGAGCTGGCCGTCTTGCTCTGATGTCCAGTCCCAGCCCAAGGGGGCCTCGTGAGTTGGGTTCCATGTCAAACAACGCTTTGGAAGAGGCTACTGGATCTGGAATGGAACATCTACGACCGCAAAGATGATGTGGCATTTTCATTCTGCCCATAGGCTAATGTTGGATGAATCATATATACGGAGGGTTGGTAGAGGGTTAGCATGACACCATAGGCGTTCGCGATTTTCAAGCAGTCCAAAAATCGGCGTGCTCCTTTTCGCGCACATCTACCGCGACGGGGGAGAGAGCCCGACGAAAAGCCCCTACGGAGCTCTTTAAACCTTCCGCCGCTGTTCTTGCATGAAGCTTCGCTAGCCCTCGTAGCCAACCAGTAGAGTCACAGGTTAATACTGCAGCTGCTTTTCTGACTCCCTGCTTCAGACGGCTTGCGCACAGCGGTTAAGTATCATCCGTACCCCTCCTTGCTGTCGCCATTGGCCTAATTAACTCTGTGTAAGTGCTGACTACTATTATCTTCGCGTGCGCGATCAGCTTGATCGCCAAGTATGTTTCCCGATAGGGCTACATTCTATGTCCTCATGATTAACACCATTGCATGCAGAAACCATGGCGCATGTCACATCAGCTGGTACCAGCATTCTCGCAAGACAGACCCCCTTCCTCAACTCAGAACTAATGAATTCCGCCCGAGCCGTTCTTTCACCGAAATATTGGTGCGACGGATTTCTCAGATAAGAAAGTAGAGGGCTAAGATTCAACCCAAGTTGTTGTATCCTTGTTGGACACTATGGCTACCTGAAGTAAAACACAATCATCCCACATCTCCCGTCCTACGTCCTAAATCCAGCCACTGCGAGTTATGCCCTGCATTAGAAGAATTGGGAGTAGCAGGATTCACCTGTGACGTTTTCAAATGAGATGAAAGGTGTCTAACATGTTAACAAACTTCCTTGTGCTCATTGATCCTGTTTCTTTGCGCGTTAAGGGCAGAATGCGGTACTTTCTACATTATTAATAAATGAGAAATCGATGAACGTGCCTACATTTGCTTCGGGAATCTCCCAGACCCCTGAAAGTATATAAACTACAAGAGCGATATCCTTCTTGTTTACAGGGCTTTCGACAGAAAGTAATACGTTTCGATAGAAGCTTTTCAACTAGGTTACGTCTCAGTTATATAGTACTTTCTTACGGTTGAGGAGACGCCAAGGAGACTTACGGTTACACAAACGTTACGATTGAAGCTCTCCAACTTCTCAACTTTTCACCAAAAGTTACGACGTAACGGTTGACTCTTGAGTAGTAGTAGGCTCCCATAAGGTCTCTCGCGGTGCCTTCTTGCGTATTAAGCTTACTAATAACAGCCCTCCGACAAAGCTAATTCTTCTGTAAGTTTTGAAGACTCATTTTAACGATTTAATAATTTAGATAATAGGATTTAGATAAAATAAGATAGAGATAGTAATTTAGATAAAATAAGATAGAGATAGTAATTTAGGAGAGAACTCTTAGGAAAAAATATCTCTTAGTCATGGCTAGTGATACAGAAAACTTAGCTCGTTGTACGGCATTAGCTAACAGTTACACTACAGACAACTAACTACTCTTGGCTGAGCCTTCCTCTAAGCCCTTACCCTCTTAAAACACTAAAAAGTCTATATAAACGTATTATGATTAAACTTTTCGACCTCTCAATTGTACCGTACTGATTGAGAGAGCCCATACTTTCTTACGGCTCACGTGACCGTAGTCAATCGAAACGTATCAAACGTATTACTTTCTATCGAAAGCCCTGCTTGTTTAGAAACCCCTCTATCCGAGGGTATGGCGTCACCTAACGTTTCGAACTTTCGTATGCTTCCATATGCGCTATGATTGGTGATATGGTCCTGTGTTAAGGAATGTATAATAAAAGCAAGCATTTCAATAGCATGTCCATGTCACTGGGCTGAATTTGTCATACCATGCAAGATCGGCGCGAGATTGTCCAGAAAGTGAAAGCACCGTCCGTGACCGTTCAAAATGACTAGGATTGGCGTGGAGCCAATTGGTACAAACGAGGAAATACTGCCAACCTGTTTAGTGCCGTCCGGACTTATCGAGCACTTGCTACAGCGGCTAACTATGGCTTCACTGCGGATCGTTTTCCACTCAGGGTACTCATTAAGTAGAAAAACCCCACTCAAGGCACTCATTAACTAGAAAAACCCTACTCATTAAGTAGAAAACCCTACTTAGGCTTAATTTCTAAGTAAAATTGTCTAACTTTTCACTAAGTTAGTAAATCTACTTAGAGATTTTCGAATCTAGTGCTGGGGTAGGTGCTGAGGTGGGGCCCCCCATGTGAAGTTAGTGGCTTCAGAAAGTAGAGACTTGATTGATATGTGAAGGAAGCTCGGAAGCTCATCTATATACTCGGAGTGCCGAGCCTCCACTAGTACCAGTAGAGCGTAGCTCCTCACATACCCCCCCAGGACGTACTCAAGGAGGGAGAACTAGTAGTTAAAATAAGGTATAAAAGCAACTAGGCTGTGAATACAGCTAGTGTAGTCTTCCTAGGTGTTGAACAAGGGGTCAAAGTACGAGCTATACTAACTATTATATAGGCTAAAACATAACTTGCAGTGTAAAAGGAAAGTCTTCTCCTTGCTTTAAGTTGCTAATTAAGGGCTACTTAGATTATAATTCCTAACTCTTTTAAATTAATAAGGATATATCTACCAAGCCTAGTTGCTTAATAAAGGCGGCATGCTTTTGCCTAGGTAGGGGCTTAGTCAATCTGTTAGCGGGCATCTCTGCAGTAGGCTTCCACTCAACTCGTAGTCTTCCTGCTAAAGTCTCTTAGCGTACCTAGCTCTAGTAGATATCCACATGCTTAAGCTTTGTTTTTAGCTTGTCCTAATCTCTAGTAATAATTCCTACTATTTGCTAGTTGTTACACTACAGAATAGGCTAGCATTAAATAGGGGGGGCTTAGCGCTAGACATTAAGTCTATATTATTGTTACTACCTCTCTGCTCTCTTAGAGGAGCTAAGATAGCTAGTGAAAGAGAGAGCTGCTTAAGCTGCTCAAGCTGCTTGAGGTGTTCAAGAGTCTCTTCTGTATTCCTTAAAGGAGCGCTAGTTAAGGATATGTAGCCCTAGAAACTAAGGCCTGCGAGCATCTAGATAGTGAGGTTATCTATTTCCTCTAGCTTAGGAATTTAGATAACCTTAACTAGGCTCTACACTACTAGTATAGGTAGAAAACCTTGCTCTTTCTTAGCAGTAGGGGCCTTAAATATAACATCTCTAGCCCTAATTACTTAATTAAGGCTTAGCACCTACACTTAGTATATATTAGTGGCATTAAAGCCTACTAATATCCTAATAATAGTCTATGACTCTAGCTTCTTACTCTAAGGGACCTCTTAATTAAGTACGTAGGCTTAGGAGCCTATAATATCTATGTAAGCCTATAAAGGCTTAGCTCCTAATATAAGCTTAAATAGTGTTTTCTAGTCTAATCGCTTAGTAGGCAATTAATTGAGTATATAGGCCGCGGCTCTATATAGCTCGTTTAAGAGGCTAAGAGGGATTTTAGCGTAGCAGGCCAGGGCGCGAGCAACCTTTGTTAATTCCTTTCTAGCTCTTTCTACCCCCCTAGTTTAAGCAGGTACATTAGGTGCCCTAAGCTTATGCTAAATGCCTTTATTAGCTAGGTTAGTAGAGAATTCCCCTTTAAACTCGTTGTTAGAGAGTATATAAAGAACTAGTAGGAGCGTGAGACGCTCTATTCGCGTAATCTACCTCTTAAGAATTAGTATATATAAGCTTTTTAACTTAGTTCTTATAGTTTATTATAGATGCTAGCTACTAAACTTATAGATTCTATATATTAACTAGAGGTCTCTATTAAGACATTCTTCTTCTCTAGCTCTTATTTAGATAAGATTAATTAATATTCTTATTGTAGTATAAGAGAGTGGGCGGCAGATTTGAGGCTCAAGGATACACGTGATAGAGCTCAAGCGCGAAAATGTAAAGGAAAACCTAGGATAGAGGACTAGAACATTAACTACTTAACATAGCATTAGACAGAGATTATTAATTTTTATATATATACTTTAACAACGCCTAATAATTAATTATATTTTAACTTATATATTCTTCCTAGACTATGTCTCCTTCTAACTACAGGTCGCACCTATTAACTCTACCCCCTTTACCTAACATTTTTAGCAAAGCCTATAGGGCCTAACAGTCTATTAGAACTAGGTAGCATGCTCTAGGGATTATAATTATAGCTAGAATTAACGAAGCTATAAATTACGAATTATAAACTATAGTAGAAGCAAGCTAATAGTTATATAGAAATTAAGTATAGAAATAGAACAAATAGAATTAAACACTAATTAAACAGGACGCTAGACCCCTAGGGAATACGGCTCCTTAGGAAGGCGTACCTAGTAGAGGTCCCTAGTGTGCAATACACTCTCCTAGTCAAGAACAGCTAATCTGCAGATAACTCTAACATTATATACGACCTTAAGAAATTATTATAAAGACTTTATAGCATAACTAAGATCTTATTAATACGCTAGCTACGTAACCCTAACGCGCCCCTAAAACGCTAAGGAGACAACACATAAAAAATAAGAGGTTCCCTTATTATAGAGGTAAACACGTAAGCTAAACAAGAGAGAATTGTTTAAAGCAGAATTATTATTAGGGCAGAATACTTTAAAGCTAGAATTTATAACAGTAACCTAGCACTAAAACAATGCTACTAATGCAGCGCGTGGGGACACAAACAGGGCGCCTGCGCGAAGGCAGCAAAATGCATGCAGTGCGCTAGCGACTATAATATAAGACAATGCAAAGCTAGCCACGTATGCTACACTAACTACGGACAGACACACAGAGCGTGGCAGATGAGGGCGTGCCTAGCGTTCACGTAGTATAGAACAGGCATATAGAAGCTAAGGATAGAACTAGCTATTAGGTCTAACCTAGCTAGAAATAGAGGCGAACAAAATAGCAGGCTAATTATAGTCCTTTCCCTAGGCAAACGCAACCTAAACAACAGAGAGACCTAACTACTATAGGGGAAAGGCTAACCTACAGAGGCAGCACGCGCAGCGCGCTAAGCAACATTAGACCTAAGCTAAACTATAATCTTCCTAAATAAGAACAGCAGCTAAATAGAGGACGTTACTCTATTATAACAATAAAAGTACTAACAATACTCTAATATAACTATAGCATAGCAAATAGAACTAAGACAAGGCCCTTCTTTAACGCGGCAGAGCTAGCGAAACACTATATACTCGCTATACAAGAACTAGCCTAGAACAAATAAACAAAGCAAACGTACTGCCCGCCTAGTTATACACTAGTATATAGAGGCAACGAACAGACAAAAACATGCTTCATGATAAGCACGGCACTAGGCCTTAAGGCATAGAAAAGGACGTATAGCTTAGACAACTTAGAAGCTATTAAACTATAAGCAAAGGACAAGAGGATAGTAATATTTAACGCCTATAACATAACAAACTAACTAATAAACCTTAGTATTATAAACTAACTATAAAAGCAACTTATAAGGACTACAGCAGACTAGATTATAGTCCTTAGAGACTTTAACCTATACTACTAATCATAGAGAGGCATAGAGACATAATGCAACTTAGCAGCAACACGCCTACTAAACGCTATAGAATTAAAAGGCCTTTAATTATGCACCCTAAAGGGCCTACTAACATAGAAACAAGGCATGAGACAATCTATAATTAACTTAACCTTTATAAGTACCACTCTCGCGTAGCGCCTAGAGCACTGCGGACTAGTAGACAAATAGGCACTCATAAAGGACTATATCCCTATATAAATTATAGTCGCCTGCTAAGTTAAACTAACAGCGACGCAACGGCAGTATGCTATCGCGAAGATAGACCACGAAAACCTCTACAAGGACCTTACAGAAAGCACCTAGCACTAGCACAATTAACCTCTAGCAGCCTTATAAAAGGCAATCTAACAGGGCATAGAAACCTACTGCCTAAGGTCAAGACCTAGCAAATTCGCGCAGAGGTTATAGTCGCCCTAAGCTGTAGTATTACTTGCAAACGCAAGACGCGCCTAGAGGGAGGTTACATAATACTATATAGAGGAGGCAGAGGAACGCCTACGAAACATAAGGAAAGCGCTTACTAAGGAAATGCAACAAGCTAGCAGAGCAAGCTAGAGGACATTTGTTAGCAGTCTCTAGACAGTAGCAGCAAAACTTTAAAAAACACTCTAGGACATAATAAAATAGAGCAGGGCCTATAAAAAAGGGCCTTACATAGACCTATACCTACTAGCACTATAAAACATAACAACTAAACAGGGAGTAGAGGACAGCAAAGGCAAAGCAGCTATCCTTATAAAGAAATTCTTTCTAATAGCAGAAGAAGCAGACCTTAGCAACCTTAAAAGAGAACTAAAGAAGAGCGTAAGCAAAACAACATACTACTATAAACAAAGAAGTAATAGAAACAGCAAGACATAGAACCCTTAACTAAACATAGCCTATATAGACTATAGAGTTATAAAGCAACAAGTATAAAACGTAATACGTAAGCTCCTAAGCAAGAAAGCCCTAGGACTAGACAAAATACTAAATAAAGTCCTTAAAACGCTTAGCAATACTATTAGCAACAACCTAGCAAAGGCAATTAGCAAGCTATTTAACAGCGCCCCTCTACTAGAGGGACTTAAAGACACTATTATAGTAGCACTATGTAAACTAGAAAAGAAAGACTACACCCTAGTTAACGCCTATCGCCCTATAGCGCTAGAGAACATAATTGCTAAGCTAGTTAAAACTATTATAGCAGAGCGCCTAGCAGAGGCAGCAGAAGAATACTAATTACTACCCTAGAACTAAATAGGTAGCTAAAAGAAGAGGTCTATAATAACAGTAGTTAAGCTGCTTACTAACGTTGTCTAGACAGCGTAGAAAGCCTAGAAAAGATACGTAGTTTTAATGCTAGGCCTTGACCTTATAGGAGCCTTTAACAACGTAGCATACACTAGACTGCTACACGTACTCTAGAACAAGGGCATACTACTATAGACTATATAGTTTATAGAGAACTTCCTTAGCAAACAAACTATATAAATTACGTTTGCTAGGTACATAAGCTAGAGAATACAGGTAAACGTAGGGATCCTATAGGGGTCCCCCCTGTCTCTAATACTGTTCTCTTCTTTATTATAGAGCTACTAGAGGAATTTAAATAACTAGAAAGCAATAACGTATTTAGATTTAGATTTGTTAACAACACTACGCTAGTAGCCTAGGGAAATATAGCAGTAGACAACTGCTAGAGACTTACTATAGCCTATAACAAGTGCGTAGCATGGGCAAAGCGCTATAGAGCTAAGTTCGCCCTAGACAAGTACTAGCTTATGCACTTTACTAGGAGGCGAGGCCAACGCGAGGACCTAGCAAGTACTGTTTATATTGCTAGAGACAAGGCAGAGCTCTATATAAAGTCTATCTAGATCTTAGGCATATAAGTAGACCTAAAATTATAATAGAAGGAGCATACCTAAAAGGCAGCATAGAACAGCAAGAGCTTATTTAACGTAATAGCGTGCATTATAGCATTAACGTAGGGCCTGTTAATATAATAGTTAAAACTTATCTATATAGCAGTAGTATAACTAGCAATAATATA
>MCFA01000400.1:0-20052 GCA_002105025.1 Clohesyomyces aquaticus
GCGCTGCACTATACTCGTATAGACACTAGCAACTTTTTCTTTTTAAGAAAGTAGCAGCTAATGCTATATAGTCTCTTTTCCTCTATATATAACTACCCTTTATAGATTCTACCTAAAGAATACCTTTCTATTACGTATTTCCTCTTATGTGCTAGCTAGGTTAACAGTGTAGTTAAACAACTAAACATGCCTTTGTTAGATTATAATAGCTTAGGGTTTATAGTAGCAATCTATGTCTTAGCAGGCTTCGCGCGCTGCTATTAGTATGTGTCTTTAGGCAGCGTGTACCTAGCAGGTGGCCTGCCTAGTTAAGTAGCAAAAGGTTCTGTTTGTTCGCCTTTATAGAGTAGTAGAGGTGAGCTTATATAGCGTTATTAAGCTCTACGTAATAGCATTATAGGTTCTTATGCGTTTATGTTATAAATTCTAGGTGTAGGGGTTAAAGAGAATTATATAAGCCTTAGGGGCATGTCTCTAGCAGTAAGAGAGGGTATATATATCGCGCGCTCTCTCTCTAATCTCTTTTCTCTTTCTCTTTATAACTCTTACCTCCTCTAGCATTGCTATATATATCCCTTACACTTTCCTAGGTATATTTTCTTTCTGTTAAAGGGATTTAGATGCTATATAATGCTAACAAAGTTTATAGTACATAAAACATAGCTCTCTAAGCTCCTGCTAGCAACTAGCAGGTTATGTTTAGTCTAGCCTAGCTCTAGCCCACTCTGCTTCCTAATAGCTACATCTATATCACGCTGCCTACTAGCTAGGCTAGCAACTACGCCTTTATGGCATCTATCTATGTTAACGTACGTATTTAGTCTTTGTTCTTCTTTTCTCTTTTGCTATTATACGCTAACAAGGTTAAAAAGACAATAAAGATTAAGTAGCTGCTATGCTATCTATTAATATAGACGTTAAGCTTATACCTAGCACTAACTTACGCTGCTAGATTACGCTCCTTATTTATTAGGAGGGCTACTTCTATGTAATGCTTATTAAAGCTATAGTGTCTAGGTTGCTGCTTACGCTAATTGCTGTTCTTATATAGTGCCTAGACTATGACCTTTTACTAACTGTTAGACTTTAGCACTATTTTAGGGAGGCGCCTATGCCTTGTTATATAGCAGAGCTATAGTGCTTAGTGTAATTATTATACCTAATAGGTACTCTTAGTAGAATAGTTAGTTAATAGGTAGATATTTATAGCCTTAGATAGTGTAGAACTCTCTTTATGAACAATTAAATAGAACATCTTATACTTTAATCTAGATCTATGCTCTTTATATAAATATAAAATGTTCTTTATAGTCTTATAAATATAAATAAATAGACAGTGCTTAAAGCTCTAATTGCCCTTAGCAAGTAATGTTTAAAATGTTATATTAGTTAGCTATGTAATGCTAAGAATTAAAAAATAGTAAGGAAAATAGGCCTCTCTAGGGCTATGTTATGCTTTAGGGCCTTATATAGACTCTAGGCAATCTACTAAGGCTTCTATAGTAATTGTTAAGGTGTTAGTTAACACTAAAGTTTTAAGAGCTAGATTTAGGGCCTTCTTTATACATGCATTAGCTAGGTTGTCTTTGCTATTAATCTATTAAATTTCTAAGATCTCTTAGTGCTTATATAACTCCTAAAGCGACATAATATTAATTATAAGGCGCTTTTTATTAGTAGTTCTAAGGCGTATAAGGCAATTATATAATGACTTTAAGTTAGTATAGAGCACTATAGGTATAGGGGCAAATCTAGAGTGCGTATGATCTAGTTTAGAGTAGTACCTAAGGCAATAGCGTTGTTAAAGCCTTCTACTATGCTATATAGCTTGCTAGCAAGGACGCTTTATGTAACGCGTTTACACTTAATTAAATTCTAGTATATAATGTTGCCTTAAATCTTAAAGCTATTAGCTACTCCTATATAAGCCTTATTTCTAAGGATAATTAAGAATCTAAGTTATAAGCTAAGGTCCTTGTTATTAGCAAATAAGCTATCTATAAAGATAAATAGCTTTATATAGTTTAGATCTAGGGGGATGTAGGCTAGTCTACGCTTACTGTTAGCAATCTGCTATTAAATTCGTGCGTTAAGGGCCTTAATATCCTTAGGCAATAGATCTATAGTTTAGGCTGCTATAGACAGGTTAAAAGCAGCCTCTAGTTAGCATATAGAGGCAATGTATGCGCCTCGTGCGCGCTGCTCTACATACTGTTAGGTAGAGTATAGGTTATTTAGGTTAATTATATAGAGTCCTTTAACCTAGCTATTCTAGGTTAGCGTTATAGTGCCATGCAACAGGCTAACCTTCTCTCTATTAAATTTAATAGGCTTAGCTTTAACTAGGATAGTCTTGTCCTTTGCACGTAGCTAAGCTTTAAGCAGCTTATCTTCTTCCCTTTATGCAAAAGCTAGGGTAACAATGCTAAGGGTATTGTCTGTCTATAGGCTAGTAATGCTAAAGATGTCTTTTCCTTTGTCTATAATTAACAGGCAGGGATTATATAATAATACCTTTATCCTAAGCTTCTCCTTATAGTAGTTATAGTACGTTTTAAACTAGTAAAGGCCTAATTTAGCAGCGCTATATAAGGGTTATATAATCTAAAAGATTGTCTTAGGGGAAAGTCTGCTTATAATTCTTTTAGGGGCCTAGCGTATAGCGTACGTGTTAATTTGTCCTTAGATTAGATATATGCCTAAGTAATATCTCTAAGCTTAAAGTGCATGCTATACGTAGCTTATAGGCTTACACCTATAGCTAGAATTAGTCGTTAGCTTATCTGCTAGATAGTAGGAGATTAGGTAAGATCTCCTCCTTCTTATAGTCTAAATGTCTAGCTAGAACAAGCTAGGATTTCTTATATAGGTAAGTAGTCTTGCCTTTAACCTCTTATATAAGTTAAAGATTAAAAATCTGTCTAGAGTGCTTGTTTAAATTATATAGCATAATCTTAAAGATACTATTCCTAATAAGGGTCTCTATCTTAGTTCTATCTAATTCCTAAAAGGGTTCTCTAGGTATAGTAATAATACCTTCTACGTAAAGCTTTAAGGCTAGTTCCTAGTTGTTTGTTTCCTTCTAAGTAAGGAATTATGTTGCTATACGTTAGCAGGTTATCCTTAGTTCTTAGTTATTGTCTAATAATCTATCTAGCAGTAGCAGCGTGCGTATAGCGTCTTTCCTTAGACGTTTCTTTTCTTCTTTAGCAGTAGTTCCCTTTATATAGGCACTAGCTTATTAATGTTAAGAGCTATAGGATAGAGGTGTCTTCTCTATAGTAGTAAGCTTCACGTGCGTACATTAGAATTTAATAGGGCTATTCCCTAGGTCTAGGATAATATCCTGCTTCTTAATGCTCCTAATAGCGTATAGGCTAGTCTATCTACCTTTCTCTCTCTATACTATAACTTTAGAGCTAAGTAGTAGAGTAAGGACTTCGTGCGTAGCTAGGCTGTTCTAGGTGTTAATTACGTAGTTTATAGATGCTTTGTCCCTTTCTAATTAAAGCAGCTTTATTGCCTTTTATATAGCGTTAGCTCTAGCTATAATGTTAGGCAATAGTAGTAAATCTATGTTAATTCTTAGGTATGCTCTAAAAACTAAGAGGGTTAGTATAAGGCTGTTTAGCCCTGCTATATTATTATAGGCCTTAACAGCTATCTAAAGGATATCCTTATTATCTATATAGGATCCTAGTTTATCCTTAAGGATGTTAAATGCTTAGCAGAGTAGCAGGTGCGAGCGTTTAACCTTGCCTATAGCCTAATGCGCTTCTATAGGCATCTGCTTATAGGTAACTCCTATAATCTTTACATAGTTCCTAAATTTGTCTAAAGCAAAGTTATGCTAGGGTTGTGCGTAATGTAGTCTAGGGGTCCTTAGTAGACGTTAATCTAGCACCTGCATAGTGCATCCTATGTGTCCTATGTAGACATTAATTTTAAGAATGCTGCTGCTTAAAAGGACGTGCCTATATCTATTACATGTAGGGTATCCTTGTTGCTAATGCGTATAACATCTATTATAACCTTATAGTTAAATAGGTGTTGTCTTTAATTATAAATTTAAATTAGTAAGAGGCTAGATTATGCGCTTAGCAGTAATAGCAGAATTTCTAGATTTCTGCTAGTGTAGCTATCTCTACTTCATAGCCTGCTCCTATAAGCAGCTTATAGAGTCTCTCTATACGTAGATGTCTAAAGCGTTAATAGAGGCAGCAGAGTTCTGCTTAGTAAAGAAGGACATAGCTTTATGCTTGCTAACATTAAAGAATAGATGTCTCTATTTATATATAACAGGATAGTTATGTTGTCTTATGTATAATAACATTAAGAACGTTGTTAAAGTACGCTCTAAGCTTGTTAGCGTCTGCTAGTAAGAGCAGGAAGGGTGTAGGTATATCTAGGATATAATACGTAACTTTGCTAATTAGGTTCTAGATTTATATAGTCCTAATAGATCCTTT
Organism: Clohesyomyces aquaticus; assembly: GCA_002105025.1. Taxonomy (NCBI): domain Eukaryota; kingdom Fungi; phylum Ascomycota; class Dothideomycetes; order Pleosporales; family Lindgomycetaceae; genus Clohesyomyces; species Clohesyomyces aquaticus. The sequence goes on from MCFA01000400.1 coordinate 4,470, forward strand.
AGGGTTCTAGCCTCTAAAGCTAATGTTTGCTTTGCTTAGGATCTAGTTAATAGTTATATATAGGTGCTCTTATACGTACGCTTCTAATTAAGACTTGCTAATAGTTAATATAGAGGCAGCTCTAGTGTCCTAGAGTTCGCCTTAGTACGTTATATAGTACTAGTCTTTAAGGATAAAGTGCTTAGCTACTTCCCTAGCTCTACTTTATAGATGTCCTTGCTAGTTATATAGTATAGAAATATAGCAGTAGTAAGAAAGTTTACTACGTTATTACTATCCTCTTTGTCTTCCTTAGGTTCTTCTTTTCCTTATATAGAGCATTTTTTATCTTCTTATATTCTTAGATATAGAAGACAATCTCCTTATGTAAGGGTGTTTCTTTATATAGGCCTTTATAGAACAAGATATAGGCCTTAGTCACGCGCGTATAATCCCTCTAAGGGTAATTAGTTAACTAGCAGCCTTCTTTCTTATAAACAAAACACTTTTTTACTTACGTATAATTAGTTAATTAGGGGCGTAGGACCTTCCTCTAAAACTTCCTCCCTACGTATAGTAGAAACCTAGTAAACGTGCGTGATTATAGCCTCTATTATATCTATAATCTATATAATATAAATCTAGTAGTTCCTAGAGGTATTACGTACGTTAACAGTTAATAGCAACTTATAGTAAGGCTCTTAGATTGCTAAATAGGCCTTTGCACGTATCCTTGTTAGAGAACAGGGCTTGTTTAAGGTCTAGTTTACCTCTATAGGCTTATAGAACTGCTATATAGAGTTAATAATCTCCTAAATATTAGGGTCCTATTGCCTGTTAGACAGCTAGAGTTTATTAATTATTATCTTAAGCACCTTATGTAGACTCTTGCTAGGGTTCTCCTGCCTAAATTATGCAAGCTAGTATTAGTCTAGTCTATGTAGTACTAGATATAGTTAACGTTAGTGTTAAAGTAGTTGTTTAATCTTTTATATAGCGTTTTCTAGTCTTAATTAGGACTAATATAGTAGAGGTAGTAGTCTACTACATAACCTAAAAGGATGTCTAGGAAGATACTAGCATACTATAGTTTGTTAATGTCTAGGCAGCAGCAAGATTAATAAAAATGTAGGTCTTGTTTGCTAGGATATTATATAGGCGTCTAGTATAGTTGTTTTCTTTCCTCTAAGCTTTCTAGAATTATATAATCTTTTCTGCTAGCAGTTGTTATAGCAGCAGATAGAGTTAGGGCAGAAGCTTATATAGATTAAACGTGGCTAGTAATCTATAACAGGTAGCGCGTGAGCTGTTAGCTAGTGCAGCGTGTGTGTAGGGCGATATAGCGTCTGTTGCTGCTTATATTAGTAATTATATAGCCCTTAGTAGGCTAGCGTACGTTGTTCTATATATAGAGATAGTTTAGGTCTTATCTATTAGGTTTTAGGATAATTATGCGAAGCAGGGACAGTTAGTTCTGCCCTCTATATAGGCAGTAGAGCTAGCTTAGTTGCTAGGACAGCTAGGGCAGCTTGAATAGCAGGTAGAGCTGTTAGACAGAGGGGTAGTTCTTAAACGTGTAGTCTCTAATAGGTGATTACTAGTGGCAGTAGGCGAGCTATAGGTGCTAGTTCTAGGGATAGCAGTAGAGGCGGCGTATAGGCTAGCCTTACGTAGTTTAATATGCCCTAGGTTATGTTATATAGCTTCTAGATCTAGGTTACACTTATACTAAGCGTAACGTTTTGCTCCTTAAGCGTATTCTACAGCGCTCTTATAAACGCATAGTTTATCTTCTTAAAGTATATATATTGCTATCCTTTAAAGGCATCTATATACTTATTAAGAAGATCCTCTCTAGTAACACTAGATAAACAGATGTCTTTAAGGAAATATGCTACGTATAATTATAGCTTAATTTGTCTTCTCTAATTCTACGTTTATCTTATAAATAACAAGTAGAATTAGCCTGTTATTCTAGTATTCCATACGCGTATAGTTTTCTAATATAGGCGCGCCTATGCTAGTGGCCTAGCTAAGCGCGGCGTATAAGCGTGGGCCTCCTAGGTTGTTATTGTTTATGCTATTAGACGCTAATTAGTTATATAGTGTCTCGCGTAGGGGATCTTAGTTGCTACTATAGCTACTGCTTGTAGTAGCGTGCGAGCTTATAGTAGGCAAATTATATAAATTAGAGTATAGAGTTTAATAGTTTATGCAACAGCGTTTAGCGTTCGTGCGACAGCGTTTAGCGTTTAGCGTTCGTGTAGGAGGATAGGGTTTAGTAGCAATAGGCTAGTATAACTAGCGATAAGGTAGGTTATACTATAGCTACTTGTTGTCTATAAAGCTTGTTTATATAGCTTTAGTATAATGCGTACTATCTCCCTTTCCTTGTTATGCAGTAGGATACTATACTAACTTAGAGTAGAGAGTAATCTCCTATCTCTAATACTATAGGCAGCAGAAGCTACTAGGCCTAGGGTAGGTATGAAACAAGAAGCAGCAGGATACTATACGTGCTTCCTGTCTTCCTTCCTTGCTAATTTATAGTTATATAACACTTAGCTGCTAAAGCTTGCTAGGTGTCTATAACTACTAATTAGTGTAGGTTAGGCTCTATAGTGCACTGCTTTGTAAAGCAGCTAAAGTAGGTTTATATATAGGTATAGTAAGGAGATAAAACAGAAATAGAAAAAGAGATAGAAAACGCAATTGTATTGCTTATGTTATTGTTCTAGCTAGGGGCAGGGAGAGCTAAGCTCGACGATCCTGCGCGAGCTCGGGCCTTCCTGCTAGCATCACGTGACTAGGTTACATGACTAGAAAAGGGGCAACGACCTAAGAGGCGCTGCACTATACTATATATAGACAAAAACTTTATTAGATTAAATTATTACTTTTCTACTTTATAGTTATAAGCCTAGCTATCTATACATAGTATAGTGCAGCGCCTCTTAGGTTGTTGCCCCTTTTCTAGTCACGTAACCTAGTTACGTAATGCTAGCGGGGAGGCCTAAGCTCGCGTAGGATCATTGAGCTTAGCTCTCTCTACCCCTAGCTAGATCAATAACATAAGCAATATAATTATGTTTTCTATTTCTTTTTCTATTTCTGTTTTATTTCCTTACTATACCTATGTATAAACCTACTTTAGCTGCTTTACAAAGCAGTGCACTATAGAGCCTAACCTACACTAATTAGTAGTTATAGACACTTAGCAAGCTTTAGCAGCTAAGTGTTATATAACTATAAATTAGCAAGGAAAAAAGACAGGAAGCATGTATAGTATCCTGCTGCTTCTTGTTTTATACCTACCCTAGGCCTAGTAGCTTCTGCTGCCTATAGTATTAGAGATAGGAGATTACTCTCTACTCTAAGTTAGTATAGTATCCTACTATATAACAAGGAAAGGGAGATAGTGCGCATTACACTAAAGCTATATAAACAAGCTTTATAGACAATAAGTAGCTATAGTATAACCTACTTTATTGCTAGTTATACTAGCCTATTGCTACTAAACCCTATCCTCCTATATAAACGCTAAACGCTATCGCACAAACGCTAAACGCTGTTACATAAACGCTAAACGCTGTTGCATAAACGCTAAACGCTATTATATAAACTATTAAACCCTATAACGTTTTCTACTACTAAGCGAGACACACTACTAAGCGAGACACCTCTACTAAAATCTACAATCCGCGACAGCATAAATCACAATATATTAACAACTATAAATTATATAATAGCATAGTATATTATTTAGTATTAGAAGTATTAGAAGCAGCCTATACATAAGTTTGTGCGTTATGCCCTGTGTTGCTACAGCGCCCATAGCGTCTTTGTTGCGGAGCTGCACTTGCGGTGCGACTACCCCTTAAGGACTCTCCACTAGTTTCCTGCCCACTAGCGCCCTAAGCAGTGGCTAACAGGGCTCCTTCTGCTATTGTTAACGTGCCCTAAGTCTATATATACTTTTGTTTATAACGTTTACTCTTTGTTTAGGCCTTAATTGTCTTACAAAGCTAAGCAATCTCCCTTACTATTAAAGCGTGTTTGTGCGCTGTTGCTAGCGCGCCTTTCTTAAGCTTCTAAAGCGACTTAATAATAGCAGTTAGTAATAAATTAACGTGCGATCTAATCTTACTATAAATTAGAGTAGATTAAGCCTTAAATTCGCGCACATTGCTTAGTGTTTACGATTCCTATATAGTAGGTTGCTTAGGCAGTTAATTAGGCGTAGAGAGACGCATATTAAGTTATAATATTATAAGATCTAGATCATGCAGAACGAGCCTAGCGCCTCTAAACGCTCCTTTAATAGTCTCTGCTATAAACGTCTTTATATAAGCTGTTTTAAACGCTAGGAGGAAGTCTGTTTTAGTAATATAGGTAACAGAGCAGCGCGCTAAGGCTATAATCTTAGTGCTATATACACGCTTTAACAGCGAGAAGTAGCTAACGTTAAGAGGCTATAGTAGATACAACAAGTATGTAGGCATACATAAGGTAATAATCTTATGTTCTTAACAGATTTCTTTAAATTTAGCAGAGTAGTAGCTTTTATAGCTGTTAAGAATAAGCAGCCTATAGCCCCCTACAGTACATAACTTTGTTAACGCGTTAAAGTGCTCTAGCTATATAATTCTAAGGTTGTTATTTGTCTAGCTATTATTACTAACAGCAATAACCTAGTTATAAGGCATAGACTCGTCCTAGTACTACGTAGAGATATAAACCTTGCCTACGTAGATAATAAAGGGTAGGATTGCCTACCTACTAGCGCAGACGCTTCTAATAACAGTAACTTACTTATAATTGCCTAGCTAAACTATCTTAGGTTTCTTACGTCTCTTTATAGCTATAACTATAAGCTAAGACTCTATAACCTCTAGTATAAAGCTAAATTTGTTAAAATTATACGTGTCTTTGTCTAAAATGCTATACTTTGCTTTTATGTTAGCTACTAGCATAAACTACGCGCTAATAACTTTAAGATCCTCTTGTTTCTTTTTTTAATTATTATATAATTAAGTCTAGCGCGTTTAAAGCTCCTCTATATAATTAATAAAGCAGTCTAGCTAGTTAATGCTAACTAGCCTTAGCCCTTGTTAGGCGCGCAGGTTGTTAGCTATATCTCGTAGTAGGGCCTTTGAGGGTAGAAAGCCTCTAGAATCTAGGTCAAGTATGCGCTCTACTATTAATTTCTCCTCTAGTAGCGTTAGGTTCCTGTAGTTAGGTACGCAATCGCGTCGTGATGCTTGTCTATGGCTTTAATGCCCTAGGGTTGATAGAGGCATGATATAGGCGCGTGTAGCAGCTTGTTAGGATAATAACGCGTTGCATTTTATAGCTTTAATAGCAATAGTAATCCTAGCTTTGTTTAAGGTTAATATAGTAGGTAGTAGTTGTTGCATTGTAGTTATACTGTCGCGCACGTAGATTTTAGTAGAGGTGTCTTGCTTAGTAGTGTGTCTCGCTTAGTAGTGTGTCTCGCTTAGTAGTGTGTCTCGCTTAGTAGTAGAAAACGTTACTCTAATTTATATAATTCGCCTACTATAAGCTTGCACGCTACTATAAGCAGTAGCTATAGTAGTAACTAAGATCCCCTACATGAGACACTATATAACTAATTAGCGTCTAATAGCATAAACAATAACAACCTAGGAGGCCTACGCTTATACGCTGCGCTTAGCTAGGCCACTAGCATAGGCGCGCCTATATTAGAAAACTATACGCGTATAGAATACTAGAATAACAGGCTAATTCTACTTGTTATTTATAAGATAAACATAGAATTAGAGGAAGACAAGATTAAGCTATAATTATACGTAGCATATTTCCTTAAAGATATCTATTTATCTAGTGTTACTAGAGAGGATCTTCTTAATAAGTATATAGATGCCTTTAAAGGATAGCAATATATATACTTTAAGAAAATAAACTATGCATTTATAAGAGCGCTATAGAATATGCTTAAGGAGCAAAACGTTACGCTTAGTATAAGTGTAACCTAGATCTAGAAGCTGCATAACATAACCTAGGGCATATTAAACTACGTGAGGCTAGCCTATACGCTGCCTCTACTACTATCCCTAGAACTAGCACCTATAGCTTGCCTACTGCCACTAGTAATCACCTATTAGAGACCACACGTTTAAGAACTACCCCTCTGTCTAACAGCTCTACCTGCTATTTAAGCTGCCCTAGATGTCCTAGCAACTAAGCTAGCTCTACTGCCTATACAGAGGGCAGAACTAACTGTCCCTGCTTTGCACGATTATCCTAAAACCTAATAGATAAGACCTAAACTATCTCTATATATTATTATTATTAATTCTTGTTTACTGTCTAATGCAAGCCCTATTGGCTTATGCAGACTATTGCCACTATTTACACTAGGTAAACAAAAAACCCCCTGTTAGCTAGTTGTAGAAGCAGCTCCTAAAGGCTTGCCTATACTAGGAGAAAAACACCTTTCGCTGATGTGCCATATGTGCGTCCCTAGGCAAGCGCAGGCGTGACGCCTGCGCTAGTAGGTTGCTGTTGTCCTCTAGCCTTGACTGCCCACCCTGTCACGCTTGCCTCTACTAGTAATGTCTCCCTTGTGTGTAGGTACTGCCTCCTGTCCTGTATAGTTGTCCGCTACGCTCCCCCTCCCCCCTCGCGCCTCGCCCCTAGCGCTACTGTCGCTCCTCGCAGGCGTTGACGGCGCGTTTTGTTATGACCCCTCTAGCACCTTACTAGTGGTATACGGGGACTATCTACGCGCTGTCGCTGCTGTCGCACGTTTTTGGGCCCCTCTAGCGCCTTACTAGTAGTATACAGGGTCCATCCATGTGCAGCGCTGCCGTTATCCCAGCCTCTCTGGCACTGTACTAGTGGTATGCGAAGCTTGGGTCGCTAGCGTCTGTCCGTCACACAGCCGCTGCTGTTTTGTCTGCCTAAGGGTGTAGGGGATAAGGCGTTTTGCTATGTTATTATATTGTTACTGTTAGGTGCTTAAGGATAGTCCTTTATGTTAATAGAGTTTATAAACTGTTTTTCTAACTATTATAGGTGTTGTTTATAGTAGCGCTAGTGTAAAAACTCTACACTGTCTTACTACAGAGCAGCGTTACCTACTGCACTACTATCAACGTGACGTCTCTGCGCTGGCTCTAATCTCTGTAAGAGTCAGGTTCCCAGGCTTCACCACGTGGAGGTGTAGAGTCCGATTTCGAAGCCCACTATCTCTATATATAGAACAACGTACGCTAGCCTACTAAGGGCTATATAATTACTAATATAAGCAGCAATAGACGCTATATCGCCCTATACACACGCTACACTAGCTAACAGCTCACGTGCTACCTGTTATAGATTACTAGCCTACGTTTAATCTATATAAGCTTCTGCTCTAACTCTATTTGCTGCTATAACAACTGCTAGTAGAAAAGATTATATAATTCTAGAAAGCTTAGAGAAAGGAAAACAACTATACTAGACGCCTATATAATATCCTAGCAAACAAGACCTATATTTTTATTAATCTTTGCTACTGCCTAGACATTAACAAACTATAGTATGCTAGTATCTTCCTAGACATTCTTTTAGGTTGTGTAGTAGACTACTACCTCTACTATATTAGTCCTAATTAAGACTAGAAAACGCTATATAAAAGATTAAACAACTACTTTAACACTAACGTTAACTATATCTAGTACTACATAGACTAGACTAATACTAGCTTTGCATAATTTAGGCAGGAGAACCCTAGCAAGAGTCTATATAAGGTGCTTAAGATAATAATTAATAAACTCTAGCTTGTCTAATAGGCAATAAGACTCTAATATTTAGGAGATTATTAACTCTATATAGCAGTTCTACGAGCCTATAGAGGTGAACTAGACTTTAAACAAGCCCTATTCTCTAACAAAGATACGTGCGAAGGCCTATTTAGCAATCTAAGAGCCTTACTATAAGTTGCTATTAACTATTAACGTACGTAATACCTCTAGGAACTACTAGATTTATATTACATAGATTATAGATATAATAGAGGCTATAATACACGCACGTTTACTAGGTTTCTTACTATATATAGAGAAGAAGTTTTAGAGAAAGGTCCTTACGCCTCTAATTAACTAATTATACGTAAGTAAAAAAGTGTTTTGTTTATAAGAAAAAAGGCTGCTAGTTAACTAATCACCCTTAGAGGAATTATACGTGTGTAACTAAGGCCTATATCTTGTTCTATAAAGGCCTATATAAAGAAACACCCTTTATATAAGAGATTATCTTTATATCTAAGAATATAAAGGAGATAACAATAATGCCCTATATAAAGAAAAGAAGAACCTAAGGAAGACAAAGAGAATAGTAATAACATAGTAAACTTTTTTACTACTGCTATATTTCTATACTATATAACTAGCAAGGACATCTATAAAGTAGAGCTAGGGAAAGTAGCTAAGCACTTTATCCTTAAAGACTAGTACTATATAATGTACTAAGGCGAACTCTAGGACACTAGAGCTACCTCTATATTAACTATTAGCAAGTCTTAATTAGAAGCGTATGTATAAGAGCACCTATATATAACTATTAACTAGATCCTAAGCAAAGCAAACATTAGCTTTAGAGGCTAGAACCCTAAAGGATCTATTAGGACTATATAAATCTAGAACCTAATTAGCAAAGTTATATATTATATCCTAGATATACTTATACCCTTTCTGCTCTTACTAGCAGACGCTAACAAGCTTAGAGCGTACTTTAACAACGTTTTAATGTTATTATATATAAAGACAACATAACTGTCTCTGTTATATGTAAATAGAGACATCTATTCTTTAATGTTAGCAAGCATAAAGCTATGTCCTTCTTTACTAAGCAGGAACTCTGCTACCTCTATTAACGCTTTAGACATCTACGTATAGAGAGACTCTATAAACTGCTTATAGAAGCAGGCTATAAAGTAGAGATAGCTATACTAGTAGAAATCTAGAAATTCTGCTATTACTGCTAAGCGCATGATCTAGCTCCTTACTAATTTAAATTTATAATTAAAGACAACACCTAGTTTAACTATAAGGTTATAATAGATGTTATATATATTAGCAACAAGGATACTCTATATATAATAGATATAGGCACGTCCTTTTAAGCAGCAGCATTCTTAAAATTAATGTCTACATAGGACATATAGGATACACTATATAGGTGCTAGATTAACGTCTACTAAGGACCCCTAGACTATATTACGTATAACCCTAGCATAAACTTTGCTTTAGACAAATTTAGGAACTATATAAAGATTATAGAGTCACTTATAAGTAGATGCCTATAGAAGCGTATTAGGCTATAGGCAAGGTTAAACGCTTGCACTTGCTACTCTGCTAAGCATTTAACATCCTTAAAGATAAACTAGGATCCTATATAGATAATAAGGATATCCTTTAGATAGCTGTTAAGGCCTATAATAATATAGCAGGGCTAAATAGCCTTATACTAACCCTTTTAGTTTTTAGAGCATACCTAAGAATTAACATAGATTTACTACTATTGCCTAACATTATAGCTAGAGCTAACGCTATATAAAAGGCAATAAAGCTGCTTTAATTAGAAAGAGACAAAGCATTAATAAACTACATAATTAACACCTAGAACAGCCTAGCTACATATAAAGTCCTTACTCTACTACTTAGCTCTAAAGTTATAGTATAGAGAGAGAAAGGTAGATAGACTAGCCTATACGCTATTAGGAGCATTAAGAAGCAGGATATTATTCTAGACCTAGGGAATAGCCCTTTAAATTCTAATGTACGCACGTGAAGCTATACTACTATAGAGAAGACACCTCTATCTCTATAGCTCTTAACATTAATAAGCTAGTGCCTACATAAAGGAACTACTGCTAAAGAAGAAAAAAGACGTCTAAGGAAAGACGCTATACGCACGCTGCTACTACTAGATAGATTATTAGACAATAACTAAGAACTAAGGATAACCTGCTAACGTATAGCAACATAATTCCTTACCTAGAAGGAAACAAACAACTAGAAACTAGCCTTAAAGCTTCGCGCGGAAGGTATTATTACTACACCTAGAGAACCCTTTTAGAATTAGATAGAACTAAAATAGAGACCCTTATTAGGAACAGTATCTTTAAGATTATGCTATATAATTTAAACAAGCACTCTAGACAGATTTTTAATCTTTAACTTATATAAGAGGTTAGGCTTGAAATTGACTCTGCACTCACGAGTGAAGCCTGGAACCTAACTCTCATGAGCTCAGAGCTAGCGCAGAGACGTCGCGTTGAGGGCGGCGTAGTGGGTGACGATGCCTGTGTGAGACAAGCAGAATTTTTACTACGACGTGCGTAACATAACTCAACGCGCCTACGACAGTTAGAACAGTTATAAACCCTAAACGCAAAGGACTACCTACCTACTACCTATGCAACTAAACAATATAATTAAAAAACAACCTTTGCACCATACTCCCTCGCTACGCGGACAAAATAGCAGCCTAGGCAGACCTCTACCCCTAGGCTAGACGAACCTCTTACTACTCCTTGCTCTATAACTGCCCTAAGCTAGATAACTATATTATAAGACGTAGATTATTACTCTTTCTATAGAGAGAACCTAGGTTAGGACCTAGGGTAACAGACACCTAATACTAGGGCAAAGATCCTGCTTTAGCAGAAGGGGAGGGTCCTCTAGACGGGCGGTTATGTTATAACAGCAGTTTAGGCGTCATGTTATAACAACAGGCGCTAGGAGAATAGTAGACGTAGAGGCTACACTAACAGAGCATAGGGTAGAAGAGAGGAGGACAAAGACAGACATATGTAACATTATAAGGTATAAGGGACGTTAGACATAGAGGGCATTTAGGACTTAGGTTAGGGAAAGCGTGACAGGGTGGGCGGTCAAGGCTAGAGGACAACAGCAACCTATAGGCGCAGGCGTCTTGCCTGCGCCTGCCTAGGTACGCACATATGGCACACAAACAAAAGGTGTTTTTCCCCTAGTACAGGCAAGCCTTTAGGAGCTGCTTCTACGACTAGCTAACAGGGGGTTTTTTGTTTACCTAGTGTAAATAGTAGCAATAGTCTGCATAAGCTAATAGGGCTTACATTAGACAGTAAACAAGAATTAATAATAATAATAATAATATATAAGAGGTTAAAGGCAAGACTACTTACTTATATAAGAAATCCTAGCTTGTTCTAGCTAGACATTTAGACTATAAGAAGGAGAAGATACTTACCTAATCTCTTACTATCTAGCAGATAAGCTAACAACTAATTCTAGCTATAAGTATAAGCCTATAAGCTACGTATAGCATGTACTTTAAGCTTAGAGATATTACTTAGGCATATATCTAATCTAAGAACAAATTAACACATACGCTATACGCTAGGCCCCTAAAAGAATTATAAGCAGACTTTCCCCCTAAGATAATCTTTTAGATTATATAACCCTTATATAGCGCTGCTAAATTAGGCCTTTACTAGTTTAAAACGTACTATAACTATTATAAGGAGAAGCTTAGGATAAAAGTATTATTATATAATCCCTACCTGTTAATTATAGACAAAGGAAAAGACATTTTTAGCATTACTAGCCTATAGACAGATAATACCCTTAGCATTGTTACCCTAGCTTTCGCATAAAGAGAAGAAGATAAGCTGCTTAAAGCTTAGCTACGTGCGAAAAACAAGACTATCCTAGTTAAAGCTAAGCCTATTAAATTTAATAGAGAGAAAGTTAGCCTGTTGCATGGCACTATAACGCTAACCTAGAATAGCTAGGTTAAAGGACTCTATATAATTAACCTAAATAACCTATACTCTACCTAATAGTATGTAGAGCAGCGCGTATAAGGCGCATACATTGCCTCTATATGCTAACTAGAGGCTGCTTTTAACCTGTCTATAGCAGCCTAAACTATAGATCTATTGCCTAAGGATATTAAGGCCCTTAACGCACGAATTTAATAGTAGATTGCTAATAGTAAGCGTAGACTAGCCTACATCCCCCTAGATCTAAACTATATAAAGCTGTTTATCTTTATAGATAGCTTATTTGCTAATAACAAGGACCTTAGCTTATAACTTAGATTCTTAATTGTCCTTAGAAATAAGGCTTATATAAGAGTAGCTAATAGCTTTAAGATTTAAGGTAATATTATACACTAGAATTTAATTAAGTGTAAACGCGTTATATTAAGCGTCCTTGCTAGCAAGCTATATAGCATAGTAGAAGGCTTTAACAACGCTGTTGCTTTAGGTACTACTCTAAACTAGATTATATATACTCTAGATTTGCCCTCTATACCTATAGTGCTCTATACTAACTTAAAGTTATTATATAATTACCGTATACGCCTTAGAACTACTAATAAGAAGCGCTTTATAATTAATATTATGTTGCTTTAGGAGTTATATAAGCACTAAGAGATCTTAGAAATTTAATAGATTAATAGCAAAGACAACCTAGCTAATGCATATATAAAGAAGGCCCTAAATCTAGCTCTTAAAACTTTAGTGTTAACTAATACCTTAACAATTGCTATAGAAGCCTTAGTAGATTGCCTAGAGTCTATATAAGGCCCTAAAGCATAACATGGCCCTAGAGAGGCCTATTTTCCTTACTATTTTTTAATTCTTAGCATTATATAGCTAACTAATATAATATTTTAAACATTACTTGCTAAGGGTAATTAGAGCTTTAAGCACTATCTATTTATTTATATTTATAAGACTATAAAGAACATTTTACATTTATATAAAGAGCATAGGATCTAGATTAAAGTATAAGATGTTCTATTTAATTATCGCATAAGGAGAGTTCTATACTATCTAAGGCTATAAATATCTACCTATTAACTAACTATTCTACTAAGAGTACCTATTAGGTATAATAATTACACTAAGCACTATAGCTCTGCTATATATATAAGGCATAGGCGCCTTTCTAAAATAGTGCTAAAGTCTAACAGTTAGTAAAAGGTTATAGTCTAGGCACTATATAAGAACAGCAATTAGCGTAAGCAGTAACCTAGACACTATAGCTTTACATAAGCATTATATAGAAGTAGCCCTCTTAACAAATAAAGAGCGTAATCTAGCAGCGTAAGTTAGTGCTAGGTATAAGCTTAACGTCTATATTAATAGATAGCATAGCAGCTACTTAATCTTTGTTGTTCTTTTAACCTTGTTAGCGTATAATAGCAAAAGAGAAAAGAAGAAACAAAGACTAAATACATATTAACATAGATAGATGCTACGAAGGCGTAGTTGCTAGCCTAGCTAGTAGGCAGCATAATATAGATATAGCTATTAGGAAGCAGAGTAGGCTAGAGCTAGGCTAGACTAAACATAACCTGCTAGTTGCTAGCAGGAGCTTAGAGAGCTATGTTTTATGTACTATAAACTTTGTTAGCATTATATAGCATCTAAATCCCTTTAATAGAAAGAAAATATACCTAGGGAAGGTTAAGAGATACGTATAGCAATGCTAGAGGAGGTAAAGTTATAAAGAGAAAGAGAAAGGGAGATTAGAGAGAGAGCGCGTAATATATATACCTCTCTTACTGCTAGAGACATGCCCCTAAGGCTTATATAATTCTCTTTAACTCCTACACCTAGAATTTATAACGTAAACATATAAGAACCTATAATGCTATTACATAGAGCTTAATAATGCTACATAAGCTTACTCTACTACTCTATAAAGGCAAACAAACAGACACCTTTTGCTACCTAACTAGGCAGGCCACCTGCTAGGTACACGCTGCCTATAGACATATACTAATAGCAGCGCGCGAAGCCTGCTAAGACATAGATCGCTACTATAAACCCTAAGCTATTATAATCTAACAAAGGCATGTTTAGTTATTTAACTATACTATTAACCTAGCTAGCATATAAGAGGAAATTACGTAATAGAAAGTATTCTTTAGGTAGAATCTATAAAGAGTAGTTATATATAGAGAAAAAGAAACTATATAGCATTAGCTGCTGCTTTCTTAAAAAGAAAAAGTTGCTAGTGTCTATACATAGTACAGTGCAGCGCCTCTTAGGTCGTTGCCCCTTTTCTAGTCACGTGACCTAGTCACGTGATGCTAGCGGGAGGCCTGAGCTCGCGTAGGATCGTCGAGCTTAGCTCTCCTGCCCCTAGCTAGAACAATAACATAAGCAATACAATCGCGTTTTCTGTCTCTTTTTCTGTTTCTGTTTTATCTCCTTACTATACCTATGTATAAACCTACTTTAGCCGCTTTATAAAGCAGTGCACTATAGAGCCTAACCTACACTAGCGCTATAATAATTATAGAGAAAGATTTTCCCTATGTATCTTTTTACTGTTAGCAAAAGCCTTAATTTAATTACTCTAATTATTATTTACTCTTTATGTCTTTATAAAGACTTTGTTTACTCTAAGTAAACTATTACATGCTGTTATATAACTATTATAATAGATTCTACGTCTAAAGCGTTTAAGACATTAGTTTGCCTTAAGGATTATACTATGTTTAATAACTAGTATAGAGTAGTAGCTAGGGGCTATGAGATATAGTCAGGGGCTACGAGATATAAGGGGCTTGGGGGGCAATTAGGGCGACATTATCTAGAGAGCAACACTATCTTTTTAGTATCAATTCTCTATAGAAAAATTAAGTATATAACAGCAACATTAATCGCACGTAATGCCTTAGTGATTACTATTAACTATAGAGCGTCTTATCTCTAACTCTACAAGGACTGCTAGGAGCGTAGGTTTAGGCCTAACTCTAAGACTTTTAAGGTATAGTATTATCCTACACCTTACTCCTCTATAAATAATAGCGAAGCCTATAGGGCGCGCTAGTAGGTAATGCTAATTACTAAGAAAACTAATTAACAAAAGAACTATAAAAGAAAGAGATAGTATAGAACAGGACAGGAAGCACTACATAAGCTAGGAAGCACTATATAGACAGACAGCTTAATTAGGAAGACATAGAAAGACTAGGCATGACTAGCAGAAACAGAACATAGAAAAGACTAGGACAAGCAGCAACTATAACTACTAAAAGGAACAACAACTATTAAATTACTCCCTAAATTAGAAAGGAGGAAGCAATTATAAAATAAAACGCTTAAAACAAAGCTCTAAGCACTTAGCGCTCTAGGGAACTTATGTTTATAGAGCAGCATAGGCCCCTTAGAGTAAGCCTTTCTATTTATAACAAACGCATAGACAGAGCTTATATAATTACTGCCTGTGCTATAGATACTAGCCGCAGCACTATCACACGTAACCTAGGAAGGAAAGCTACTAGACAAAAGGGGTGAAGAAACAAGGAAGCACGAGCTAACTAGGACCTATAGCATTTAGATTCAAGTCTCTGTTTAGCTCGTAAAGGAAAAATGCTAATATTCTAGGAGCTAGTAAGGACCTTAGAGAACTAAAAGAAGAAGTTTGCATAGCAATAAGGAGGTTAAATTTAAGGAAAAATTAATTAGGAAGACAGTTACTAACTACGTAGTCTATAATTTTAGCAGCGTTATAGACCTTTATAATTATTACGCTCCTAGCGTGCTTCTTAGCGTTTAAATTTTTTA
>MCFA01000401.1:0-20024 GCA_002105025.1 Clohesyomyces aquaticus
GACGCCGATGACCACCACGCCGATGACATACCAAGCCTAGCGCCTCAATGTAAGTATGATATTGAAAAGTCTTTGAATTCGCGTTGACTTACCCACACTTCCTAGAGAAAGCTAGAATCCTTTATTAAAACGATATAATTATCCGACATGGCCGCAAACGATGCACCGCCGTGCTCAGAGCGGACGCTTTCCGGATGAATATTACGGTGGCTGTTCGGTTCGTGTGAATCGGATGTCGATGGTTTGGAGTCGGTTGTGATTACTGGGGCAAAAATGCGAAACTCGAACGTGCTTGTGCGAGAGGTGATGTAGGAGGACTGGGGTGCCACGAGTCAAGTTCGCAGATCTAGATCTAAGCTTTCGATTTGCCTCATCGTGTTCTAGCAGAATAACCTTGTAGTCGTCGTCTCTAAAGCGTGGTGGTAAGTCCTTAGCAGCCGAGGGGCCCCGAAGCCAAACCCTTAGCCGTGTGCTAACACCGCGATGGCGTGGAAAGCCGAAGAGCTTCGAGGTGCCCTGCCTGTCAGAGATTTCCGAGACATAATTCCTGTAAAAGGCGGCGTGGGTTCTCAACCGCACTTGGCAAGTATATCTGAAACATCCCGTGAACAAAGACAATTCGCTCCACTTTCCTGATCAGACTTTCTCTTTGGACCATCGTAAATTCTAAATTACGGCCTAAAAATGGCGGTCTGGGGAGTTCACGATGGACTACAATCAAAGCATTTACCGGTGCAAGTGTCTTTTTACCAAGAATTCCTAAAAGAAAAAGGTGGTGAGCTATCGTGATCATCCAATGGGCTGCGCCGAAATATCGATCAGAATCTGAAACAACAAGGTACGTCAGTTAAAATTCCCAGTGATTGTTGAAAATCTCGCGGAGGTTGAGTCTCACGGGAAATAACGTGGCGCCTTGCAATCGATAATCTGCCAAGGTGGAGAATATGGGACAATGCGGATCGATTTCCACTCAATGAGTAGAAAAACCCCACTTAGGCCACTTAAAGAGTAGAAAATCCCTACTTAGGGCACTTAATAAGTAGAAAACCCCTACTTATTAAGTAAAACAAGATTTTCTTATAGTTATATATTTTTAATAAAATTCTTAAAAATCTAAAGAACTTAGTTATTTTAAGGCGTTCTACAGGCGTTTTAAAGCTATTTTAAAGCTATTTTAAAGCTATTTTAAAGCTATTTTAAAGCTATTTTAAAGCTATTTGAAAGCTATTTTAAAGCTATTTTAAAGCTATTTTAAAGCTATTTTAAAGCTATTTGAAAGCTATTTTAAAGCTATTTTAAAGCTATTTTAAAGCTATTTTAAAGCAGTCTTTAAGCAATGCTATGCGTTATTTATAAGAAAAGAGCGTGTTTAGCTATATATATAGGCTAAATTTTAGGCTTGCTTTCTCTTTCTTATAGCCTTAACCTCTACTATATTAAAACGCTGCTAATTAGGCTTACTACTTAAAAGTAAATCCTTATCTACTTGTTATTAGCAGCTACGTACCTAATAGTCTTGTTGTTCTTAGAAGCCTTGTCTATAGCCTTGTCCTTACTATCCTTGTTCTTACTAACCTTGTCCTTACTAGCGTTATGCTTAGGAGCTTACTTAGCAGCGTCTTTAAGCTCTTTAGCGTTGTCTATAGCTTCTTTAACGTTATCTATAACTTTTTAGCATCTTTGCTCTCTAAAGCAATAAAGTCTTCTTTTAGGGTACGTTAAGGTTATTGCCTTTTGCTTTATAGGGCTATCTATAGGGGCGCTTAGGTTTAGTAGCTTCTTTCTTAGACTTCTAGGAGTAGCTATAGCCAGCAAGGCTTGTGCTTATTCCTTGTCCCTATCCTAGCTTTTAGCATCTACATTTGCCATTGCCTTTAACTTTTCCTTCTTTAGCACTGCTATAGGGGCTAGTAGTTCTTAGCGCTATAATGCCTATATGCTCTTAAAGAGAGCTGCTTGCTCTTTTTTACCTAGTTTCTATAAAAAAATTAATAATTGATAGCAAGACATGCAATAATTAGTGATTGATAGCAGAGCAAGGTAGGAGAACAGGATTTCATAAATGGCTTGATTTTGTAAAAAATCAATAATTGATAGCAAGACATGCAACAATTGGTGATTGATAGCGGAGCAGGCAGGAGAACAGGATTTCATGAATGGCTTGATTTTTATTCTCTACGAAATTCCCTTCTATATATATTGAAGGAACAGGTCGGGTATAGTAATATCCGTAGTCGGATACAGTACTATCCGTAGTCGGGTACAGTACTATCCGTAGTCGGATACAGTACTATCCGCAGTCGGGTACAACAATATCCGTAGTCGGGTATAGTACTATCCGTAGTCGGGTACAGTACTATCCGTAGTCGGGTACAGTACTATCCGTAGTCGGGTACAGTACTATCCGCAGTCGGTATAACAATATCCGTAGTCGGGTACAGTACTATCCGTAGTCGGGTACAGTACTATCCGCAGTCGGGTACAACAATATCCGTAGTCGGGTATAGTACTATCCGTAGTCGGGTACAGTACTATCCGTAGTCGGGTACAGTACTATCCGCAGTCGGGTACAACAATATCCGTAGTCAGGTATAGTACTATTTGAAACTTATTCTGTGTTAAGCTCGTAGACGCTCTGTTTTACGAGCTAGAGCTTCGTTTTAACCTAATTTCTGCATAGTTTTTAAGTTGTCTATTTAATAGTGCTATCTATTTAATAGATAGTAATAGTAATAGCTTATATAGATTAATGTTATAGTTACCTTTTTAATTAAGTTATATATGCTATTTGGGCTTCGAAATCGGACTCTGCACCTCCACGTGGTGAAGCCTGGGAACCTGACTCTTACAGAGATCAGAGCCAGCGCAGAGACGTCGCGTTGATAGTAGTGCAGTAGGTAACGCTGCTCTGTAGTAAGACAGTGTAGAGTTTTCACACTAGCGCTACTATAAAAACACCTATAACAGTTAGAAAAACAGTTTATAAACTCTATTAACATAAAGGACTATCCTTAAGCACCTAACAGCAACAATATAACAACATAGCAAAACGCCTTATCCCCTACACCCTTAGGCAGACAAAACAGCAGCGGCTGTGCGACGGACAGACGCCAGCGACCTGAGCTTCGCATACCACTAGTACAGTGCTAGAGAGGCTAGGATAACGGCAGCGCTGCACACGGATAGACCCTGTATACCACTAGTAAGGCGCTAGAGGGGCCCAAAAACGTGCGACAGCGGCGACAGCGCGCAGATAGTCCCCACATACCACTAGTGAGGTGCCAGAGGGGTCATAACAAAACGCGCCGTCAACGCCTGCGAGGAGCGACAGTAGCGCTGGGGGCGAGGCGCGAGGGGGGAGGGGGAGCGTAGCGGACAACTATACAGGACAGGAGGCAGTACCTACACACAAGGGAGACATCACTAGTAGAGGCAAGCGTGACAGGGTAGGCGGTCAAGGCTAGAGGACAACAGCAACCTACTAGCGCAGGCGTCACGCCTGCGCTTGCCTAGGGACGCACATATGGCACATTAGCGAAAGGTGTTTTTCCCCTAGTATAGGCAAGCCTTTGGAGCTGCTTCTACGACTAGCTAACAGGGGGTTTTTTGTTCACCTAGTGTAAATAGTGGCAATAGTCTACATAAGCTAATAGGGCTTCATTAGACGGTAAACAAGAATTAATAATAATAATATATGCTATTTTTTTATAATTTTTTTTTTTTTTTTTTTTTTTTTTTTTTTTGTTTTTTTTTTTTTTTTTTTTTTTTTTTTTTTTTTTTTTTTTTTTTTTTTTTTTATATATTAGAAAAAAAAAAACTTAAAGCATTAAAAAACGCGTTAAACGACATAAATTATTAAGCAAAACGCCTATAGTACTGTCCCTAGCTACGCAAGCAGCAGGAACAATAGCAAAACAGTGTAGCAACGTGATAGCGCTGCTACACTATAGTTAACACGCTAACGCGTTAGCAGGAGGAACATATTACCTACCTACATAACGTAACAGAGAAAAAAAAAGTATACCCTAACACTATAGAGGAGCTAACAAAAATACTAGAGGCTATAGAGAGAGAAAGAAACAAGAGAGTAAAGGCGTTAACGCGCTAGGCAAGAGAAGTAGTAGAGGGAATAGAGAACAGCTCTACGTCTAGAAAACATGTAACAAGATCCTCTAACACGTAAAGGAGACTAAAGCTAAGGCTAACAGCAACCTGCTAGCAACCTAACAATAGGCAGATGTTATAGCGCAGGCTGCGCAGCTAGCTGCCCTAAACTAATTATTTAGGCTAGAATTAACAACGTGACTAACAAGACCCTAAGCAAGATCCTTAAGATTATCTAACTAGCTATCCCTAACGCTATTGCTGTCTACTATTATAAGAGCAGAGACATAGACATACGCCTTAAGTCGCAAGCCTAGCAGGACGCCGTCATAGCAGCGCTAGACCCCTAGGGAATATAGCTCCTTAGGAAGGCGTACCTAGTAGAGGTCCTAGTATGCTAATACACTCTCTAGTTAAGAATAGCTAATCTATAGATAACTCTAACATTATATAAGACCTTAAGAAATTATTATAAAACTCTATAGCATAACTAAGATCTTATTAATACGTTAGCTATATAACCTAACGCGCCCTAAAACGCTAAAGAGACAACATATAAAAAACAAGAGGTTCTTTATTATAAGAGTAAACATATAGGCTAAACAAGAGAGAATTATTTAAAGCAGAATTATTATTAGGCAGAATACTTTAAGGCTAGAATTTATAATAGCAACCTAGCACTAAAACAATGCTACTAATATAGCGCGTAGGACATAAACAGGGCGCCTACGTAAAGGCAGCAAAATGCATATAGTGCGCTAGCAACTATAATATAAGACAATATAAAGCTAGCTACGTATGCTACACTAACTATAGACAGACATATAGAGCGTAGCAGATAAGGGCGTGCCTAGCGTTTACGTAGTATAGAACAGGCATATAGAAGCTAAGGATAGAACTAGCTATTAGGTCTAACCTAGCTAGAAATAGAGGCAAACAAAACAGCAGGCTAATTATAGTCCTTCCCTAGGCAAACGTAACCTAAACAATAGAGAGACCTAACTACTATAGGGAAAGGCTAACCTATAGAGGCAGCACGCGTAGCGCGCTAAGCGACATTAGACCTAAGCTAAACTATAATCTTTCTAAATAAGAATAGCAGCTAAATAGAGGACGTTACTCTATTATAATAATAAAAGTACTAACAATACTCTAATATAACTATAGCATAGCAAACAGAACTAAGACAAGGCCTTTCTTTAACGTAGCAGAGCTAGCAAAACACTATATACTTGCTATATAAGAACTAGCCTAGAACAAACAAACAAAGCAAACGTACTGCCTGCCTAGTTATACACTAGTATATAGAGGCAACGAACAGACAAAAACATGCTTTATAATAAGCATAGCACTAGGCCTTAAGGCATAGAAAAGGACGTATAGCTTAGACAACTTAGAAGCTATTAAACTATAAGCAAAGGACAAGAGAATAGTAATATTTAACGCCTATAACATAAAAACTAACTAACAAACCTTAGTATTATAAACTAACTATAGAGCAACTTATAAGGACTATAGCAGACTAGATTATAGTCCTTAGAGACTTTAACCTATACTACTAATTATAGAGAGGCATAGAGACATAATTAACCTAGCAGCAACACGCCTACTAAACGCTATAGAATTAAAAGGCCTTTAATTATGCACCCTAAAGGGCCTACTAACATAGAAACAAGGCGCGAGACAATCTATAATTAACTTAACCTTTATAAGTACTACTCTCGCGCAGCGCCTAGAGCACTATAGACTAGTAGACAAATAGGCACTTATAAAGGACTATATCTCTATATAAATATAGTCGCCTGCTAAGTTAAACTAACAGCAACGTAACAGCAGTATGCTATTATAAAGATAGACTATAAAAACCTCTATAAGGACCTTATAGAAAGCACCTAGCACTAGCATAATTAACCTCTAGCAGCTTTATAAAAGGCAATCTAACAGGGCATAGAAACCTACTGCCTAAGGTTAAGACCTAGCAAATTCGCGTAGAGGTTATAGTCGCCCTAAGCTATAGTATTACTTATAAACGCAAGACGCGCCTAGAGGGAGGTTATATAATACTATATAGAGGAGGCAAGGAACGCCTATAAAACATAAGGAAAGCGCTTACTAAGGAAATATAACAAGCTAGCAAGCAAGCTAGAGAACATTTATTAGCAGTCTCTAGACAGTAGCAGCAAAACCTTAAAAAACACTCTAGGACATAATAAAATAGAGCAGGGCCTATAAAAAAGGCCCTACATAGACCTACACCTACTAGCACTATAAAACGTAAAACTAAACAGGGGGTAGAGGATAGCAAAGGCAAAGCAGCTATCTTTATAAAGAAATTCTTTCTAATAGCAGAGAAAGCAGACCTTAGCAACCTTAAAAGAGAACTATAAAGAGCGTAAGCAAAATAACGCACTACTATAAACAAGAAGTAATAGAAACAGCAAACATAGAACCCTTAACTAAACATAGCCTACATAGACTATAGAGTTATAAAGCAACAAGTATAAGACGTAATACGTAAGCTCCTAAGCAAGAAAGCCCTAGGACTAGACAAAATACTAAACAAAGTCCTTAAAACGCTTAGTAATACTATTAGCAACGACCTAGCAAAGGCAATTAGCAAGCTATTTAACAGCGCCTCTCTGCTAGAGGGACTTAAAGACACTATTATAGTAGCACTACGTAAACTAGGAAAGAAAGACTACACCCTAGTTAACGCCTATTGCCTATAGCGCTAGAGAACATAATTGCTAAGCTAGTTAAAACTATTATAGCAGAGCGCCTAGTAGAGGCAGCAGAAAAACACTAACTACTACCTAGAACTAAATAGGTAGCTAAAAGAAGAGGTCTATAATAACAGCAGTTAAGCTACTTACTAACGTTGTCTAGACGGCGTAGAAAGCCTAGAAAAGATGCGTAGTTTTAATGCTAGGCCTTAACCTTATAGAAGCCTTTAATAACATAGCATATACTAGACTACTACATATACTCTAGAACAAGGGCATACTACTATAGACTATATAGTTTATAGAGGACTTCCTTAGCAAACGAACTATATAAATCACGTTCGCTAGGTATATAAGCTAGAGGATATAAGTAAACGTAGGGATTCTATAGAGGTCTCTCCTGTCTCTAATACTGTTCCTCTTCTTTATTATAGAGCTACTAGAGGAATTTAAATAACTAGAAAGCAATAACGTATTTAGATTTAGATTTATTAACAACACTACGCTAGTAGCCTAGGGAAACATAGCAGCAGACAACTGCTAGAGACTTACTATAGCCTATAACAAGTGCGTAGCATAGGCAAAGCGCTATAGAGCCAAGTTCGCCTTAGACAAGTACTAGCTCATGCACTTTACTAGGAGGCGAGGCTAACGCAAGGACCTAGCAAGTACTGTTTATATTGCTAGAGACGGGGCAGAGCTCTGTATAAAGTCTATCTAGATCTTAGGCATATAGGTAGACCTAAAATTATAATAGAAAGAGCACACCTAAAAGGCAGCATAGAATAGCAAGAGCTTATTTAACGTAATAGCATATATTATAGCATTAACATAGGGCCTGTTAATATAATAGTTAAAACTTATCTATATAGTAGTAGTATAACTAGCAATAATATATAGAGCATAGGTATAGAGACAGCAACTTAACAGAGGATTAATAGCTATAAGCATAATAGAGCTACTTCTAAAAACGTAGAAGAAATGTCTTAGGCAGATTACTAGAGCATATAAAGGTACCCTAAGCGCGGCTATTAAGCAGGAAGCAGGCATAGCCCTACTCTCTCTCTAGGTTAAGACATAAGCGTTCTAACAGGCAATTAAGCAACATAAAGCTATAGACAAGAACGTCTAGCAAACTATATAAACTATATAGAGGTTACTAAGACAACAAGAAGCAATATAACAGCGCTACGCCTAGCCACGTAGAGCAAAGCAACAAAAGCAAAAGCAGATAACTTATTGCCTAGGTACGTGAATAGCAAGCATACTAAGCAGAACGCTAGCGTGCTAAGGGCAACTTAACACGTAGCTAATAGACTAGACAACTATAGACAGGCACTTGCATAGCAATCTAACAGGGACAAGACTTTAAATAGAAACAAGCTTAGAAACATAAAGGCAGGGGAAGGAAGGAAACAACCTAGACAGAACTATAAACAAAACGCCCCTAATAGCTATATAACAACCTCTTAAAAGCAGAATTAACAGCGCTCTTTCTGCTCTATATAGAGGCAATTAGACTTAACTGCTAGCTAGCGCACTATAGAGTACTAGGGATCTCTAGAGAATGCCTCTATAGATAGCATAAATAAACAGTTAAACACGTGATCTTTTACTATATAAGATATAACAAGAGCACGCTGCTACTACGCCTACGTAACAAAAGGCTAAAGGATGCCCTAGGCTACCTAGAATAAGCAAAGGTAATAGCCTTATAGTTACTTAAGCAGAGAGTTCTAAAACAGTTTAAAGTAGCCTAGGACTTAGCCCTAGAGAATTATGTAACATACTAAGAGATCTAGGGACTGTTAGGCTAGACAGACCCTTAAGGAAACGCTGCTCTAACGCTACTAAAGACTGCTAGACTACCCCTTATATAAATACCTCTTTCTCTCTTTCTATTTTTTACTCTCTCTCTCTCTCTCTCTCTTAAGCCTTTTACTAAGGGCAAGTGTAACAACATAGGCAGTTAAGACAAAAGAAAAACATAGTACTCTTATAGGCAAAAAGTAAGGGGAACGTAAATATAGCATATAGAAGGTTTTCTCTATGTATAAGTTTTATCCTATAGCAAAAGTCTATATAAGCTACTAGAGCTTAAAATAGACAGTAAATAGATTAAATAATAATAATAATAATAATAATAATAATAAAATAATAATAATAATAAAAAATAATAATAATAATAATAAAATAATAATAATAATAATAATAATAATAATAATAATAATAATAATAATATAATAATTGTCTATACATAATATAGTGCAGCGCCTTCTAGGTTGCTGTCCCTTTTTATAGTCACGTGATCTAATCACGTGATGTAAGCTAGGAGGCCTAAGCTTAAACAGAGTCGTCGCGTTCTAGCCTCCTAGCCCCTAGCTAGAACAACAACCTAAGAAACTAGAACTATTTGTGCTACTATTGTCCTTTCCTTTTAGTACGCTATATATACTATACGTGACTAACTTTGTCTGCCTAGCAAGCTCTGCTACTATATAGTTAACTAATAGATTCTAATTAACACTAATTAGTAGTTGTTTAGCTAGCAAGCTTAGGCTACTAGATAGATAACTACAAATTAGCTAGGTTAAAGACGAAGCTCGTACGCTCTGCGGCTTGCTTTGTTTCAATTCTGCCTAAGAGACAAATAATAGCACTATATATAAGCTTAGGCTACGAACGTTGCTAAGATTCTCCCCTTAAGGAAGAAGATTAGATCTTTCTTAGAGTTAGCTTAACTGCTATATAAAGAGAAGAGGAGATAGTGCGAGACGCACTAAGAGCTACATGATACCCTAGCTAACACCTATAAAGCTCACAATACCTAGCTTCAAAAGCAACACGTTGCACCTACCCCTAGACGATCTACTCTACCTCCCTAGACAATCCTCCTACTATATAATAAGCCTACAATAGCTAATCTATTAGATAGACTATTAGACAATTAGCCTAAAACCCTACTAGGCATATCGTACGAACAAGCATCAAGGGAGACAGGGATAAGCAAGACAACCCTTTAATCCTAGACTAACTAGGACGACTAGAACAATGAGATTAACCTAGAAAATCTATTAAAGATATAGCTATAATTATATGTAGCATGTGCTATTTAAGAATTCTATATAAAACCTAGAGGAACTACTTCTATAGAAAGCTATTAAGAAGCCTTTAATAGATAGACAATAGACTACTTTAACAGCCTTAGCTACGCGTTTAAGAGAGAGCTAGTTAATGTCCTTTATAACAAAGAATTATATTAAGGATAGGCAACATATAGGCTAAGATGCTATATAAGATAGCTGTTAGGAAAGGAAGGTTAAAGCATTACATACGCTAAACCCTTAGTATCCCCTAATTATCTTATAGCACACCTGTTTTATAAACATGCTACATATTCTATCCTAAGGCACTCTACCTATATAAACATTTAACAGGTTTAGACTCTAAGGAGCTTAGCAGCTTAACTATATATCTAATACTAAGCTCTAACGCCTGTTTAGCAAAATGCTTAGCTAGTGCCTATACCTCTACCTGTTTAGCCCCCCTAACGTACGCAAGGCATTTAACTAGGACAATATAATTAGCAAATCCTATATGCCTACACGTATGACCTATATCACTAAGCTCTTCTATTTCTATTTCTACTAGCCTATGTATACTAGACATAGTCTAGACTATACGAACTACTGCTATAGAACTATATTAATCTAGCAAAGATACTACTAGATAAGATTATATAATTCTAAAAAGCATAGAAAAAAGACAACTGCTATACTAGAAAGCTATATAACATCTTAGCAGACAAGGCCTAGATCTTTATTAATCTATGCTAACGATTAGACATTACTAAGGACTAGTATATAAGCATCTTCCTAGACATCCTTATAGACTATACAGCAACGTATTACTTGCATTAAATTAGACCTAATTATACATAGAAGACCCTATAGAAATGCTAGACATGCATTTTAACACTTAGGTTAACAATACCTAGTATAATACTAATTAGAAACTATCACATTTGCATAGTATAAACAGGAGAACCTAGAGAAGAGACTACACGAAGTGCTTAAGATAATAATTAACAAGCTCTAGCTTGTGCAGAGGGCAATAGGCCTAGCATATTCTAGAGAACATTAACTGCGTACTATAGTTATACAAGCCTGCTAAGGAGAACTAGACCTTGAACAAGCGCTATTCTTAAACAAGACGTTGTGCGAAGGATTATTTAGCGATCTAAGAGCTGCCCTTTAAGTTGCTATAGACTAAAAAGCAAACTAATACCTCTAAGAGCAGTCTAACTCCTACTATATAGACTGCTAGTACTATAATAACAATCCCTTAAGAAACTTCTTAAGATCCCTGCGTGAAACTTCTCTAGATCCCTAACGCTAAACAGAGGAAGCAGTTTTAGAGGCAGAGGACTTTCTTTATTATAGTCATATACGTAAGTTAAAAAGTGCTTTATATATAAGAAAGAAGGCTACTAGTTAACTAATTATCTACTAAAGGACTATACGTAGACAGCTAGGCAATACATTGCTATATAAAACTATGTATAATAAAGAACCCCTATAGGAACAAGTTACTTCTTTTATTTAAGAATATAAGGGATAGATAATAGCACTACGCGCGACAAGGAAGAGAATATAGAGGATAAGAAAGAGAATAGTAATAAGGCAGTGAACTACTTACTACTTCTTTATTTCTACACTATATAACTAGCGACAACATCTATAAAGAAGAGCTAGAGGAATGTATAGAACAATTTATCCTAGAAGACTAGTACTACATAGTGTACTAAGGCGAGCTCTAGGACATAGGAGCTGCTGCTATATTAACTATTAGCAAGTCTTAGTTAGAGGCGTATGTGCGAGAGAACCTACAATAACTATTAATTAGACACCTAGCAAAGCTAACATAAGCTTTAGAGGCTAGGACCTTAGAGAGTTAATAGGAACTATATAAATCTAGAACTCTATTAGTATAGTTACATACTATATCCTAGATACCTATACACTGTTCCTACTATCTCTAGCAGACGCTAACAAGCTTAGAGCGTACTTTAACAACGTCCTTAACGTTATTATACGTAAAGACAATATAACTGTCCCTGTTATACGTAAATAGAAACATCTATTCTTTAATGTTAGCAAGCAAGAAGCTATGTCCTTCTTTACTAAAGCAGAACTCTGCTGCCTCTATTAACGCTTTAGACACCCCTATATAGAAAGACTTTACAAGATGCTTATAGGAGTAGGCTATAATGTAGAAGCCTCTATACTAAAGGAGATTTAGAAATTCTGCTATTACTGTTAAATACACGACCTAGCTCTATAACGCTTTAAGTTTATAATTAAAGATAATACTTACTTTAACTATAAGATTGTTATTAACGTTATATAAATTAGCACTAAGGACGCCCTCTATATAATAGATTTAGACACCTCCTTCTAAGCTATAATATTCCTTAAATCTCTGTCTACATAGGATACATAGAATGCATTATGTAGGTGTTAGATTAACGTATATTAAGGCCTACCTAACTATATTATACATAATCTAGGCATAAACTTTGCCTCTAATAAGTTTAGAAACTATGCAAAGATTATAAGAGTCACCTATAAGCAGATGCCTATAGAGGCACATTAGGCTATAGGCAAGATTAAACGGTTACACCTACTGCTCTGCCACGCTTTTAACATCTTTAAAGAAGAATTAGGCACCTATATAGATAATAAGGACATTTTCTAGATAGCTGTTAAGGCTATTAATGACACTATAGGCCTAGACAGCCTCGTTTCAACCCTCCTAGTCTTTAGAGCATACCTAAGGATTAACATGGATTCACTACTATCGCTAGATATTATAGCACGAGCTAGTGCTATACGAAAGGCAATAAAAATACTCTAGGCTAAGAGAGATAAAGCTAACATTAACTGCGCCCTTAATACAAGGAATAGCCTAGCTACGTATAAAGTCCTTACCCTCCTACTTAGCTTAGAGGTTATAGTTTAGAGAGAGAAAAGTAAATAGACTAGACTATACGCTATTAAGAGTATTAAGAACTAGGATGTTATCTTAGATATAGGGAATAGCCTAGTAAAATTTAGGTATACGCACGTTAAGCTATACTACAGAGAAGAAAACATTGCTAACTCTATAGGCCCTAACATAGACAAACTAGCTCCTATATAAAGAGAACTACTAGTAAAAAGGAAGAGAGAACGCCTAAGGAAGAGCGCTATATAGGAGCAAGCACTGCCCCTACTAGATAGCAAACCTTAAGAAGAAGAGGTTGTTCTAAGGATAAGAAGCACCTGCCTCTACATAGCAGTATAACACCTTACTTAGAAGGAAACTAGGGATTAGGAACTATTAATAAAGCTCTATTTAGAAGGTATTATTACTACCCCTAGAGCTCTATTTAAAGAATTAGACTATATAGAAATAGACACATTAATTGCTAATAGCATCTTTAAGATCATGCCCTTTAATCTAATAAAGCATTCTAGCTAAATCTTTAATCTCTAGCTCATACGTAAGATTAAAAGGAAGACTTCTGTCCTATATAAGAAGTCCTGCCTTGTTCTTATAGGACATTTAGACAGTAAACAGGAGCAAATTCTTACCTAATTACTAACTATCTAAAGGATAAGCTAACAGCTAATCCTAGCTATTAGAGCAAGCCTAAGGGCCACGTATAGCATGCACTTTGAGCTTAGGGATATCACGCAAGCCTATATCTAATCTATAGACAAACTATCTTATACGCTCTATGTAAGGCCCCTAAAAGAACTCTGCTAAGCGCTTCCCCTAGAACTATCTTTTGCGTTATATAACTGCTATATAGTGCTGCTAAATTAGGTCTATACTAGTTTAAGACATACTATAACTACTATAAGGAGAGACTCTAGATAAAAACCTTATTATATAACCCCTGCCTCCTAATTATAGATAAAAGAGAGGAGATCTTTAGAATTACTAGACTATAGACAGATAATACCCTTAGCATTATAAGCCTAGCTTTTGCATAGAGAGAGGAAGAGCAACTCTATAAAGCTAAGCTACGTGCGAAGGATAAGGCTATCCTGTCTAAAAAGGAGCCTATTAAGTTTAATAGTAGTAGGATCACACTGTTACGTAACACTATAACCCTTACCTAAAAGGGACAATTAAAAGGACTCTACATAATTAATCTAGATAATTAAAATGCTGCCTAACAGTATGTTAAGCAGCGTGTAAGAGGTGCATACATTGTCTCTATTTGTTAACTAGAAGCTGCTTTTAATCTATTAATTATAGCTTAAACTATAGCCCTAACACTAGAAGATATTAAGGCACTTAACGTATAGATCTAATAGCAGATTAACAACAGCGCTAGAGGACTATAATTTGTCCCCTTAGATCTAAACTACATAAAGCTATTTATCTTTACTAATAGATCATTTGCTAACAACAAGGACCTTAGCTTATAGATTAGATTTATAATTGTCCTTAGTAATAAAGTCTATATAGCAGGCGTTAAAAGCTTTAAAATCTATAGCAATATTATATATTAGAACTCTATTAAGTGCAAACGTGTCACACGTAGTGTACTTGCTAGTAAACTATATAGAATAGTAGGAGGCTTTGACAACGTAATTGCCTTGAGCACAACCCTTAAGCAGATCGTACGCACGCTAGGATTACCCCTAATACTAGTAGTTATCTACATAGATTTAAAATCTCTATATAACTGCCTTATATAACTTAGAACCACAAATAAGAAGCGCCTTATAATTAACATTATGTCCCTTTATGAATTATATAAGCACTAGGAAATCTTAGAGATTAGATAGATTAATAGCAAAGACAATCTAGCTAATGCCTATATAAAGAAGGCCCTAAATTAAGCACTAGAGTCCCTAGTCTCTATAAACACCTTAGAGGCCACTGTTAAAGCATTAGTAGACCGCCTAGAACCTATATAGGCATAAATTGTTTAAGAAGAAAATGTTTTTCTTTACTGTTTCTTTCTCTTTCTTCTCTTTAAACACTACTAGTTATTATATACTGCCTATTTGCTTACATTTTATTTACGTATAAAGCATATATTACATATTTATTTAGAAGAAGTTATTTATTTTATTTAACTTCTATAGAAGGAGGGATATATAAAGTTGTTTAACCTTTATATAAGGAGAGAAATTCTATTAGCTAACTAGAAGAATATCTACTAGAGAATCTAACCTAACCTTAAGTATAATGCTAGCACTATAAACTATATAACTGCTATACATAACTGCTACAGGCGTTAGCCTAGAAAGTAGCTAACGTATAACAGTTAACAAAAGAGGATAGACTAGTATTTCTACTATAGCAATAAGGGCACAGAACTGCCTAAAGGGTGCTATAGCTCTACACGAGCATCGCATAGAAATAGCCTTTATAGCAAATAAGCTTCGTAACCTAGAGGCGAAGATTAGTACTAGCTAGCAAGACTACATTAATATTAACAGAAAGGAGCGTAGCAACAACTGCCTCTTTGTTCTTTTAAATCTGTTAGCGTATAACACTAAAAGAACAAGGAGGGAAACTTACATTAATACAAATTAACTACACGAAAGCATAATTAGATGCCTAGCTAGTAGGCAAGGTCACATAAATTTAGCCTCCTATAAGAGGGACTACGTTAAGGAGCATGCTAGCCTAAACTATAGCATATAGGGCAGGTTAAGCGACAGCCTATATGTTAAAGTGTCCTATCACTACGTTAGTACTACATAGCATAGCAGCTTTATAAAACAAGAAAGGAAAAAGAGCTAGGGAATATAAGGGCAACGTACGAGATAGTAAGAAGGTTAAGGTTATAGAGCAAAAGAGAAAGGGAGATTACAGAAGGGGAGGGAGATATATATACACTCTCCTACTGCTAGATCTCTACCTATACTGCCTAGGAGCCTCTACACAGCCCTTCACACCTAGGCAACAGCACCCTACGCAATGATGCTTTAACGTAAACGCATAAGATCCTATAGTGCTACCTAGCTATAATAATCTTTATAATCTAAAGCAATATAATGCTATCACGTAGAGCTTAAGGGCGCTAAAGGAGCTCACTTCTATCACCCTGTTAATAGAGACAAACAGACAACTGCTAGCGCCTAGCCTGTTACTAGGCTATCTGCTAGCACTACGCTGCCACTGCAAACCCCTAGACGTACAAGCTATCGTAGAATAACAAAGGTATAAGTCTATTTAACAGCACTGTTATCTAGCTAGCGCACAAGGAAGGATCCCCGCACAAGGAAAGGCATTTAATAGAGGGAATTTATAGAGGGCGGTTACATAGGGAGAGAGAGGGACTATATAACATTAGCTGCTGCTTCTTTATAAAGAAAAAGTTGCTAGTGTCTATACATAATGTAGTGCAGCGCCTTCTAGGTCGCTGTCCCTTTTTATAGTCACGTAATCTAATCATGTAATGCAAGCTAGGAGGCCTAAGCTTAAACAGAGTCGTCGCGTTCCAGCCTCCTAGCCCCTAGCTAGAACAACAACCCAAGAAACTAGAACTATTTGTGCTACCTATTGTCCTTTCCTTTTAGTACGCTATGTATACTATACGCGACTAACCTTTGTCTGCCTAGCAAGCTCTGCTACTATATAGTCAACTAACAGATTCTAATTAACAAATAATAATAATAATAACGTTTTCTACTACTAAGCGAGACACACTACTAAGCAAGACACCCCTACTAAAATCTACGATCTGCGACAGCATAAATCACAA
Source organism: Clohesyomyces aquaticus (assembly GCA_002105025.1). NCBI lineage: Eukaryota > Fungi > Ascomycota > Dothideomycetes > Pleosporales > Lindgomycetaceae > Clohesyomyces > Clohesyomyces aquaticus. The sequence continues at coordinate 16,603 of MCFA01000401.1, forward strand.
TATATTAACAACTATAAATTATATAATAGCATAGTATATTATTTAGTATTAGAAGTATTAGAAGCAGCCTGTACACAGGTTCGTGCGTTATGCCCTGTGTTGCCACAGCGCCCACAGCGTCTTTGTTACGGAGCTGCACCTGCGGTGCGACTACCCCTTAAGGACTCTCTACTAGTTTCCTGCCCACTAGCGCCCTAAGCAGTGGCTAACAGGGCTCCTTCTGCTATTGTTAACGTGCCCTAAGTCTATATATACTTTTGTTTATAACGTTTACTCTTTGTTTAGGCCTTAATTGTCTTATAAAGCTAAGCAATCTCCTCTACTATTAAAGCATGTTTATGCGCTGTTGCTAGCGCGCCTTTCTTAAGCTTCTAAAGCGACTTAATAATAGCAGTTAGTAATAAATCAACGTGTGATCTAATCTTACTATAAATTAGAGTAGATTAAGCCTTAAATTTATGCATATTGCTTAGTGTTTGCGACTCCTATATAGTAGGTTGCTTAGGCGGTTAATTAGGCGTAGAGAGACGCACATTAAGTTGTAATATTATAACATCTAGATTATGCAGAACAAGCCTAGCGCCTCTAAACGCTCCTTTAATAGTCTCTATTATAAACGTCTTTATATAGGCTGTTTTAAACGCTAGGAGGAAGTCTGTTTTAGTAATATAGGTAACAGAGCAGCGCGCTAAGGCTATAATCTTAGTGCTATATACGCGCTTTAACAGCAAGAAGTAGCTAACGTTAAGAGGCTATAGTAGATATAACAAGTGCGTAGGCATACATAAAGTAATAATCTTATGTTCTTAACAGATCTCTTTAAATTTAGCAGAGTAGTAGCTTTTATAGCTGTTAAGAATAAGCAGCCTATAGCCCCCTATAGTACGTGACTTTGTTAACGCGTTAAAGTGCTCTAGCTACGTAATTCTAAGGTTGTTATTTGTCTAGCTATTATTACTAACAGCAATAACCTAGTCATAAGGCATAGACTCGTCCTAGTACTACGTAGAGATATAAACCTTGCCTACGTAGATAATAAAGGGTAGGATTGCCTACCTACTAGCGCAGACGCTCCTAATAACAGTAACCTACTTGCGATCGCCTAGCTAAACTATCTTAGGTTTCGCACGTCTCTCTATAGCTATAACTATAAGCTAAGACTCTATAACCTCTATTATAAAGCTAGATTTGTTAAAATTATACGTGTCTTTGTCTAGAATGCTATACTTTGCTTTTATGTTAGCTACTAGCGTAAACCACGCGCTAATAACTTTAGGATTCTCTTGTTTCTTCTTTTAATTATTATATAATTAAGTCTAGCACGTTTAAAGCTTCTCTGTATAATTAATAAAGCAGTCTAGCTAGTTAATGCTAACTAGCCTTAGCCCTTGTTAGGCGCGCAGGTTGTTGGCTATATCTTGTAGTAGGGCCTTTAAGGGTAGAAAGCCTCTAGAATCTAGGTCAAGTATACGCTCTACTATTAATTTCTCCTCTAGTAGCGTTAGGTTCCTGTAGTTAGGTACGCAATCGCGTCGTGATGCTTGTCTATGGCTTTAATGCCCTAGGGTTAATAGAGGCATGATATAGGCGCGTGTAGCAGCTTGTTAGGATAATAACGCGTTACATTTTATAGCTTTAATAGCAATAGTAATTCTAGCTTTGTTTAAGGTTAATATAGTAGGTAGTAGTTGTTATATTATAGTTATACTATTATGCACGTAGATTTTAGTAGGGGTGTCTTGCTTAGTAGTGTGTCTCGCTTAGTAGTAGAAAACGTTAATAATAATAATAATAATAATAATAATAATAATAATAATAATAATAATAATAATAATAATAATAATAATAATAATAATAATAATAATAATAATAATAATAATAATAATAATAACTAATAATAATAATAATAATAATAGAAGTATAACTTTATATAGAGTTTAATAAGGCTCTAGCTATAATTATAGTATAATGTTAATAATACTTAGGCTATAAATATAACGTAATTTTATAAAATAACGTGCTAAAGAAAAAAGACTCCTAGAAAACGCTTAGTATAAAGGAATTCTTAGAGATGCTTACTAGGAGTAAAACAAATAGTATAACGCTTTTAGAGTTTATTATTATTAATTCTTGTTTACTGTCTAATACAAGCCCTATTAGCTTATGCAGACTATTGCTACTATTTACACTAGGTAAACAAAAAACCCCCTATTAGCTAGTCGTAGAAGCAGCTCCTAAAGGCTTGCCTATACTAGGGGAAAAACACCTTTCGTTTGTGTGCTATATATGCGTACCTAGGCAGGCGCAGGCAAGACGCCTACGCCTATAGGTTGCTATTATCCTCTAGCCTTAACTGCCTACTCTGTTATGCTTTCCCTAACCTAAGTCCTAAATACCCTCTATGTCTAACGTCCCTTATACTTTATAATGTTACATGTGTCTGTCTTTGTCCTTCCCTTTTCTACTCTATGCTCTGTTAGTATAGCCTCTACGTCTACTGTTCTCCTAACGCCTGTTGTTATAACATAACGCCTAAACTGCTGTTATAACATAACTGCCTGTCTAAAGGACTCTCCCCTTCTGCTAAAGCAGGATCTTTGCCCCTAGTATTAGGTGTCTGTTACCCTAGGGTCCTAACCTAGGTTCTTTCCTATAGGAAAGAGTAACAATCTACGTCTTATAATTATAGTTATCTAGCTTAGGGCAGTTATAGAGGCAAGGGGTAGTAAGAGGTTCGTCTAGCCTAGGGGTAAGAGGTCTGCCTAGGCTGCTATTTCGTCCGCGTAGCGAGAGAGTAGAGTGCGAAGGTTGTTGTTTAATTATATTATTTAGTTGCTATAGGTAGGTAGGTAGATAGTCCTTTGCGTTATAGGGTTTATAACTGTTCTAACTATTATAGGCGTGTTAAGTTATGTTACACATAGTCATAGTAAAAATTCTGCTCTGTCTCACTATAGGGCATTGTTACCCACTACGCCGCCCTTAACGCGACGTCTCTGCGCTGGCTCTAAGCTTATAAGAGTCAGGTTCCTAGGCTTTACCACGTAGAGGTGTAGAGTCTAATTTCAAAGCCTGTTAGAGTTTATTATAAGCTATAAATTCATAGCATAAATGCTTGCATAGATACGCGCTATATGTTATAGTCTAGAATCACGTGACTTAATTAGCTAACTAATAGCTTAGAGCATTGCTTACTAATCTATCTTGTTTTATATATTTAAGCAAGGGCTTCGAAATTAGACTCTGCACCTCCACGTAGTGAAGCCTGGGAACCTAACTCTTACAGAGATTAGAGCTAGCGCAGAGACGTCACGTTAATAGTAGTGTAGTAGGTAACGCTGCTCTATGGTGAGACAGTGTAGAGTTTTCACACTAGCGCTACTACAAACAACACCTATAACAGTTAGAAAAACAGTTCACGA